>CM068368.1:26167908-26410408 GCA_034769895.1 Magicicada septendecula | reverse complement strand
GATGGCCATACCTCAAATACTGTATGGTAATGAGACTTGGTTTAGACAGACCCAAGATATATCTAAAATACAAGGAGCGGAAATGCAGTTCTTGATGGCTATAAAGGGTTGCACCATCAGAAATAATCATATGGAGTTAGGCAGAGCTGAAAGCTTAAAGGAGAAAATCTGCTTGTACAAAACGGAGTGATGGCGATTACACGTAGAGAGAATGGATCCAACTAGATTTTCAAGAAGAGCCCTTGACTATCATCCAAGGGTCGAAAGATCTTGTAAACGATGACTGGATGAATTTCGTTGAGACTGGAACAGGCTACTAGCCTGTGCCGTAAAGGATGACGACAACGACGATGACAACTAATGGTGTAAACTCACTGAACCTGGACGTTTGCCACATCACCACACCACAAGTGATACGCGACTGAAATTGTTCATCAGAGTACACAATTTACAGCCGGGTATCACGTGTGTTGTAGGTAAACACGTTGAGTACCTCCTGTAGTCGAGTGTGGTGCTCATTCAAGTTCACAACAGCAGGTTATCCAAACAGTAGAACCATAGCCGGCTCTAGTAGAAGGCGGGAATATTAAACGTGGCAACATTGTAACCAGCTGATGTTTGAGGCCGACTAGACGATCTCTTAATTTATGTATTTCAATAATCAAGTCGCATCACATTTTTAATTGCCGGTTAACAGCAGTTTTATAATTCTTAATTTTTTGCAAATTATAAGTTTATTATGCAAAAAAATACTGTTATATTATTAAGAAATATAATAATTAACTTATTCATATGATACGAGCTCAATAATTCGAACAAAATTAATTCATTAAGCCTAACAATAATTCACTAATTTCTTCAACTTAAACGTATAGTAGGCCTACTAAGTGCGCACAGACCTATAATTTAGATTTAGCTATAAATAGGCCTACTCATGATTTTAGTAATGCTATGAAAGTAGTGAGTTGGGGAGGATACGGAAACACTAGTACATCGTTTTCCCGCTAGAGGTCGGGGTGCTAGTGTCGCGTGATGACGTCACGGCGGACGGGGTGAAGGTGGAGGGGTGATGACGTCACGAACAGATGCTCTCTTGACCTACCGCAACAGCCAGTGTTGGTAGCGGGAAACCGACGTACTAGTGGTTGGGTATTCTCTCCAACTTTTACCGGGGGTTGGGTGGTTTGTGTGTGTGTGTGTGTGTGTGTGTGTGTGTGTGTGTGTGTGTGTGTGTGTGTGTGTGTGTGTGTGTGTGTGTGTGTGTGTGTGTGTGTGTGTGTGTGTGTGTGTGTGTGTGTGTGTGTGTGTGTGTGTGTGTGTGTGTGTGTGTGTGTGTGTGTGTGTGTGTGTGTGTGTGTTTAAGAAATATAATCGTAGATATTAAAAAAATAATATATACAAACATAAAAAATTTAATAACGAAAAATAAATACAAAACACGACAGATATCAATTTATATTAAACCAAGAACGCTGCAGTCAACTAGCTCGGGCTCCGGACGACGACGCTCGCTCGCAAGTGCTGAGATAAAACCGAAGGCTTTAGCGAACGAATCTCGTGTATATAGACGGATAATCTGGTTCTACTATGGAGCGTAACTATTGCACAATACTGTTGCGCAATATGATTCAACGGTTCTACTTGACCTACTTCAACAGCTCGCAACTACCTACCTAGTCACCTCCGGTCCATCGATTGCCTCGGATCCTCCCCATGTTGTACGCGAAGGCCGCCGATGGGGGTACTGATGGCGTGGTGTGTGTATGTGTGTGTGTGTGTGTGTGATACTGTTGCGCAATTGTATGACGCAACAGTTCTATCGATCGAATCGTGTCATAATGAGTCACGGCGATATGGCGCAACAGTACGTTTCCTTGACCTACTTCAACAGCTCGGCACTACCCCCCCCCCGTCCATCGATGGCCTCGGATCCTCCCCATGTTTTCGTGGAGGCAACAGATGGGGGTACTGTTGGCGTGGGGTGTGTGTGTGTGTGTGTGTGCGCGCGCGCGCGCGCGCGCGCGCAAATTCTTTGTAAAATATTTCTCACCTGTACATTTCGGTCTAGTTCTCGACAGAAATACAATGTTTAATCGATGTAAATAGTATAATTAAGAAAAATAATCCTTAATATTGCAAAAAATAATAAAAAAAAGTAATAACGAAAAATAAATACAAAACATGACCGATATCACCTTATATCAAACCGACGAACGCTGCAGTCAACTAGCTCGGGCTCTGAACGATGACGCGTCGCTCGCGAGTGTCGAGATAAGACTGAAGGGTTTAGCGAACGAACCTCGTGTATATAGACGGACAATCCCCCTCCCCCTCTCTTGTTCGACTAACGAGCGTAACGCTTGCACAATACTGTTGCGCAATATGATGCAATGGTTCCATAGATCGAATCGTGTTGTACCGTGTCAAGGTTGTATACCGCAACAGTACTGTTCCCGTAACCGGGTCGAGGATTGTAAAATGCATTGCATGACGTCGTCTCGAACAGCTACCCTCTTGATCTACTTCAACAACTCTCCACCCCCCGTCCATCGATAGCCTCGGATCCTCCGCATTCCCTCTCCCCCATTTCTTGTTCTACTAACGAGCGTAACGCTTGCACCATACTGTTGCGCAACGATATGATGCAATAAGCAAAGCCTTGAAAAAGGTTGCGCAATAATATGCTTGTGCCTATATATTGTACAGATTTACCGTCCAGTCCTGTTAGCAGCTGCAGACGCTGCTGAAAACAAGTGCTTTCTAACCTAAAAAAATGTGTGTTATTCATATTAATAGACCTACTGCTTACGTCTCGGTTAGCAGCCGGAGACGTTGGTAAAAATTAGTGATTTTCTAACCTTAAAAAAGTGTGCTTTATTTCGTGTAAGTCGTAGTATAGAACCATGGCCGTATACGCAACTCGTACTATCGCGCTCGCGTTTAACGGGTGTGTAAAAACTGTATAGTACGGATGTTATTCCGGAAGTCGTGCGCGCGGAATCACGCGATATGGGGGACAGTTTCAAGTGGTACCTGGCCGTACGCGTTGTATTCAAGAAACTCGTATCCGATCGCGAACTGGAGCAGACGGGAGTGTTTCGTTCGCGTACGCAACTCGTTTCACCAGCGGCGGACGCCGAAGACGTAAACGAACAGTACACGGCGTGCGTGGAAAAAGTGCTCGAATCGGTTTCGAAGTTCACTCGCGAAGGTAGCGGATGGGTCGAGAACGGGTTCTTGGCCGTCGAAGTGAACTTGTTGAAATATCGTCCTCTCACCGGATCCAGTTACATGCCGACACCGAAGAAATTATTAAGGAAGGAAGCGTTAGTCAACGTGCAACATCTATACGACGCTAAATGCTTCCTTTGGTCCGTTCCAGCCGGGTTACATTCGATCGCGTTTAACTCGAACCGCGTGTCTCAATACAGACAGTACGAAAAAGAGCTGAATATGGAGGGGATCGAGTATCCGGTGCCGGTGACTCAAATTAAAAAATTTGAAAGACAAACCGCCAATATTTCGGTGAACGTGTTCGGGTACGACAGCGAAATCAACGAGTTCGGATATAGAAAAGAGGAAGTGTACCCTATTCGGATAACCGAGTACAAAGACAGGACGCACGTGAATCTTTTCTTACTAAGCAACGAGGAAGGGGTCAAATATTACTGTGTTATTAGAAACATGTCTCGTTTGCTACACACCACAACAAGAGCTACGAATCCGGCTTTCTTCTGTAATTACTGCCTGCAACGATTTCGCGACAGTATGGATCCTGAAATGGCGCAAAAAGAACTCGAGGATCACGAGGTACTCTGCATGCCACCATCTCATCCAAGCGTTCGGGAAATTCAAACACGACGAAATCAAGTGTATAGCCACGACCAGCGAGCGGTACGTGTCCGTGTCCGTGTCCCTCGGCCGCCTCCGCTTTCTCGATTCCGCGCAGATTATGAACGCGTCGTTGGAAAAGTTGGCGAAGAACTTGCGAAAAGACAAATTCAAAATACTACGACAGTGCATGCGAACGGAGTCACGAGCCCGAGCCCGAGCCCAGAATACGAAACGAACGAGACCTAAACGAACGAGAATTAGACCGAAACGAACGAGAACTAGACCGAAATGAACGGGTGAGAAATATTTTACAAGAAATTTGCGCACACACACATACACACACACACACACACCACCCCAACAGTACCTCCATCCGCGGCCTCCGCGTACAACATGGGGAGGATCCGAGGATATCGATGGGCGGGAGGGATAGTGGCGAGCTGTTGAAGTAGGTCAAGGAAACGTACTGTTGCGCCATATCACGGTGACTCATTACGACAGGATTCGATCGATAGAACTGTTACGTCATATTATTGCGCAACAGTATCACACACACACACACACACACACACACACACACACACCACGCCAACAGTACCCCATCCGCGGCCTCCGCGTAAAACATGGGGAGGATCCGAGGCCATCGATGGACCTGTAGGGCGGGTGAGAGGGGGGAGGTAGTAGCTAGCTGTTGAAGTAGGTCAAGTGGAACCGTTGCATCATATTGCGGAACAGTATTGTGCAATAGTTACGCTCGTTAGTAGAACCAGATTGTCCGTTTAAATAAACGAGATTCGTTCGCTACACACTTCGGTCTTATCTCGACACTCGCGAGCGACGCGTCGTCGTCCGGATCCCGAGCTAGTTGACTGCAGCGTTCTCGGTTTAATATAAGGTGACATCGGTCGTGTTTTGTATTTATTTTTCGTAATTACATTTTTTATGTTTGTATATATAATTAATATCTACGATTATTTTTCATAATCACACACATACACAGCCTGCCACGCCCCTTTTTGTAATATCTACGATTATTTTTCTTAATTACACACACACGCGCTCACACACACACACCACACGAACAAGTACCAGTGACTGAAAAGTTGATATACCTGTTCCGAACTAACCGAAATTTGCGGAAAAAATTTCCACACACACACACACATAGCCCTACCCCGGTAAATGTTGGAGAGAATACCCAACCCCTAGTACGTCGGTTTCCCTCTACCAACACCGGCTGGTGCTGTAGGTCAAGAGAGCATCTGTTCGTGACGTCACTTGTGACGCGCGACGCTAGCGCCAGTTCGTGACGTCATCACGCGACACTAGCGCCACGACCTTTGTGCATCTGTTCGTGACGTCATCACTCCCCCCCGGCCTTTGAGCCAGTATCCCCCCAAAGTCAAGAGTGCATCTTTTTATAGGTCAAGAATGCATATGTTCGTGACGTCATCACCCTACTCCCCACGCGATACTAGCGCCCCAACATCTAGCGGGAAAACGATCCGCCACTGTTTCAGTATCCCGCCCAAGGTCAAGAGTGCATCTTTATGTAGGTCAAGTGTGCATCTATTAGTGACGTCATCACCCCCTCCACCACCACCACCACCACACCGACCACCGTGACGTCATCACGCTTTGCCACTGAATACCCCGTGTATTCTGTATTAACCTTTAAAATGATATAAACGAATAAAGTTAATGTTAATTACTCGTTACTTGATTTTATAAAATACTGTATGACAAAAAGGATGTCCTACGGGAGTGAATTATCAGGAATATACCAGTTGTATAGTCGAGTGCATTATTCCAACACGTAAATTGTGTACACTATCAGCCTGACTACTAATTTATACTTTGGTTTCATGATACGAAAATTCCAGACTATCTGTGAGACAATCGGCCGTATTCTTAAAAACAAGCTGTTTTGAGATACAGAATTAAAGTTATACAGGAAAGGAAAATACAGGCCTCAGGAATGGCGTTCTAAAGAGGAGTAAGAAGTGGAGGTCGTGTACTATCGTATTGGGCAACAACCAAGAAACAAGAAAGCAAAAAAAAAAACAAGCCTCAGGAATGGCGTTCTTAAGAGGAGCTAAAAGGTGTTCTGTACTTGACTGTATAAAGAATAAAGGCATAAGAAAAGAAGAAAAGAATTACAGGTTTTTAAGTTGAATGAAAAACTGAAATATTATAAAAAACGGTGGAAAGAACACTTAGAAAGAATGTCAGACTCAAGACAGGCCAAACATGTCTGGAAACACAAACCTATGGGACACAGGGGTGCGGGTAGACCCAGAAAAAGATGGCTGGGTGATCTTCGAAGGCGCAACAGGCAGCGCCTTGCCTTTGCCGTTTGTGAAGATGATGGTGATGAATGTGGTAAGCAATACCACATATATGCTACATATATTTAGCATGCACATTGGTGTCATAGGGGAACAACGCAATGAGCTTTTTTTATCACCAACCACATAGCTAGTCAGTAGTTTATATAGGCAGTTGTATTGTTTCAATGAAATGTAGGCATGATACACGTGTGTATGTGTCACTTCACCGTATCAGATAAATCTAGAGCAGCTAATACCTTTCGCATACAGTAATTAAAATATAAATAAATGTTTATATTAAAAGAAAAAATTGTGAAACGCTTATTTTACTCAATAATTTAAAACAATGTTATCAGCAAAACATAAAAAGATAATTAACAATATTTATAGTTGGAGAAAATTATTCGAACTGTAGAATCTCAAAACAGAAATAAAAAGAAATTATTTTTACATGATTGCAGGACATTATTTCTAATTTTTTGATCTCAAAACAATGGGTAAAACTCATACTTTAAACTAAGATAAAATCGTATTGTGATCTGTTACTGTTTCAGAACCAAGAATGTGATACAGGTGGTCACGTGGCATGGTACGAGGGGCATTCAATAAGTAAACAGACAACAAACAGTTGTAGAAAAGAAATTAATTGTAGCAGCTGATTGAAACTTTCAGCAGTGTTACCTGGCAACGTCGTTGTGAGTTTTGATCAGATTTTCAATAATATATTGCATAAACATGACCAATACAGTTTTGTTTACGATGGCGTGTCCTCTTGAGGACAGTACTTTCAAAGAACGCGTTCTGTTATAAGATTTTTGGATTTGGAACCACTATAACCACTAACTTGGATTCACTATTTTGAACCTGATTCAAAGCGACAAAGCATGGAGTGGAAGCATCCCAGTTCACCCGCCAAAAAGAAATTCAAAACCCAGCCATCGGCTGGTAAGGTGATGTTAACCATCTTTTGGACCTCCCAAGGCCCAATTTTCTGTGATTACCTACAAGACCAGCGTACCATCAATAGTCAGTACTATTCTGACATGATTGTGATCAAAGTTAAGCCTGCATTGAAGAAGAAATGTCCGGGATGGCAGAGGAAATGTGTGATTCTTCTTCACGATAATGCCCGCCCACACACGGCAAAACTGACGCTCGAAACAATAAAAAAAGTAGGTTGGGAGATCCTGCCTCAACCCCCTTATAGCCCTGACCTTGCCCCATCTGACTTTTTCTTGTTCGGCCCACTTAAGGAGACTTTGCGTGGTGTCAAGTTCAACAGCAATGAAGAAGTGAAGGAAAAAGTCCAAAACTGGCTTCGACATCAAGGTAAAGAATTCTTTGCTCAGGGAATAAGAAAGCTTGTAAAGAGATGGGACAAGTGCATAGACGTTGCTGGAGATTACGTTGAAAAGTAAAAAAAAATTCTATTGACTGAATAAAAAGTTTTTGCTCCACAGCTGTTTGTCTGTTTACTTATTGAATGACCCTCGTACATGGCAACAGCTGAGCTGCATAGACTCGGGGTTTAACAACTTTTTCATAATTGTGACTTCCAGTTTTTGCCTTGTGAAACAAGTAAAAATAATAAAAAGATCAAATCAAACACTACGCTGTGATTTTTGTTAACGTCATTCCCTTTAGTCTGATATTTGGCATGAATTTTTACAGTTTTCAAAAATTTTAACATTTTTTTCTGCTCCGATGTCTAAACACTTTTTTCATTTTCAAACATGAACTTTATATTCACATCGTGCTTAAAATTCTTTTTAATTCGATAGTCTACATAGATAGTGTGTAAATTTGTTTAAACCTTTGGTACGACTTTTTGGGTCTTGGTGCCCATAAATTTGTAGTTTAAATTCTCTTCAATTTGAGACCTTACGTGATTATGTTGAGATTTTTTCAAAAGTTTTTGATTTTTTGTGCCTCATATTTTTTGCTCCTACCACCACATTGTTCTCCCAAGGAAAAGCCACCTTTACCAAGCAAGCTGGGTCTCATAATAAACGAAAGCAAGACAAAATACATGGTCACAGGACAGGAGTTAGAGAAGGACAGCGCGCTCAAATTGGCATCTATTCCTTCGAAAAAGTC
Organism: Magicicada septendecula; assembly: GCA_034769895.1. NCBI lineage: Eukaryota > Metazoa > Arthropoda > Insecta > Hemiptera > Cicadidae > Magicicada > Magicicada septendecula. The sequence continues at coordinate 26,402,147 of CM068368.1, read as the reverse complement.
AACAACGTTGTTTATTTAGGATGCTAAGTTAACTCCGATGGGGAAACGACAGAAGAAATAAAGCGAAGAATCACCTCAGCTAATAGGTGCTTATGTGGTCTCAGACCCCTGTTCCAGAGCAGAACAACTGCCAGGAGCATCAAGCTGCTTCTGTATAAAACACTGATCCGCCCAGTCCTCACCCATAGTTTTGAGACCTGGACCATTTCTAGAAAGTCTGAGCCAAGCCTGCTGGTTCATGAACGCAAAATCCTCAGCAGCATTTTTGGTCCAATATGTGTGGGAGGTGAATGGAGGAAAGGAACCAACAAACAAATGAACACTATTCTGAACGAACCGGATATTGTGAAAATTATAAAACTTGGTAGACTCAGTGCATGGACACGTGGGCTGGACATGTGACCAGAGTAGGGGAGAAATACCCAGAAAGACACGCACAGAACAGATCTACTATGGCACTAGGAGAGTTGGTAGACCCAAACTACGTTGGGAAGACGGTGTGAATTATGATACGCGCCGTATCCTTGGGACCCGGAACTGGAGACCAGCTCCACTTGACCGGAACAACTGTCGGAGGCTGCCAAAGAAGGCCTTGACTCAGTAATGAGTTGTTACGCCGCTGAAGAAGAAGAAGAAGAAGAAGAAGAAGAAGAAGAAGAAGAAGAAGAAGAAGAAGAAGAAGAAGAAGAAGAAGAACCAGCACATTTTTCGGGAAATCAATCTCAAAAAAACATACCTCTGTAGGTTAAATGTATGGCACACATGCCTAGTTTTATGAAGACCAGTTAAGGCGTTGAAAAGTTATCTGAGACACACCCAAAAAAGACAGACAGACAATTGGCAGACGGTCGAGTTAAAACTGAGAACTTGCTATGTTAGTTCAAGTCCATGCAAGACAGTGAGAAATTATAAAGAGTAGTTCTTGTAATCGGTCATGTTTGCACAGTGAACTCTGCACGCGTCACCCTGGAGTTAAATTGTATTGAAGTGGAGTACTGGATTTAAATGTCCTTGAAGTGAATGTGGTTCTCATTTAAATATTTTACACTTTTCAACTGCTTAACATTTTGCTTTTTTTCTATTTGTATCGGTCTTCTGAGGACCACATGCCAATTTCAATTCTTTATTCCTGTTCTTTTCTTTTTCTTCAACATTTTACATCTCTTCACTATGTTTCTTCTTCCTGTCTTCAGTCCACATTGAACCTGCGTTTTTCTCTCTCCTACCCTGGACTCCGTCCATTTTTAACACTTTTTCCCGAAAAACGTCTCTTTCAATTGCTTCCTCTGAGTTTATATTATTTTTTTTAATCCTTTTTGACTTCTTTAATCCAACTTGATGTTGACTTCTTCCCCCACAGATATTTGAATATCTGTTTTGTTAACCTACTGTCGTCCATTCTACATTTAACAAATGTCAAAAAAATAACAGTCTTTTTTTCACTGTTTCTGTTATATTTTCTATACTTTGATATATCTCATCATTACTTCTTGATTTCCAACCTTCTGAAGTTTTTCGTGGGCCTAATATTTGTTTAATAATTTGTCTTTCTAATATTTGTAGTTTGCCTAAAGTATAATTCAGTGCTACACATTCACTTGCGTATAGCCATTATGGCCTCACTACTGTACTGTAATGCCTTATTACAGACTGACTTATTCCGTGCAACAGTGTAGAAAGTTGCACTAATAATCTGCATGATATACGACATCCGAAACGGATAGCAACTATCAGAAGAAGAAGTTGTTCGTGTAATATAAATAAAAAATATACATGTGCATATATGTTTGACTTCTGCGATCAGCAAATTTGTTTTATCTGTTTTCTGTTCTTTCATTAAACAATTAATTTTATTTTTAATTGTTGCGGGTATCTATTTAATATTGACTACTGTGATAAAGAAAAATGAATGAGATAGGAACTGGGAAACTCTTTACGCTTATATAATGTTGGCAAACCTTATCCAAACGAAGACGAAAAATACAAATGTCACCGTTAACAGAAATAAGATTACCAATTTCGATAATTTGTTTTGTAAAACCAAATTTAATTTGTGCGCATAACATGTTGTAAATAATGCCTGCGGACATTTCAATTTAACTTTGGCAGCAAGTCCATTATATTGTCCTGTATTGACGGATGCGCCATCATACGTTTGTGCTACCAACTTATTACAACAACGAAATTCATCCAGGTGGCCAAATATACATTTCGAAATTCGATCAGCTGTTCGATCATCACTGACATCCAAGAATCTAATGAACCTCTCCTGAACTGCACCACTTGCGTGTACATACCGGAAAACCGTGGAAAGTTGCGATTTTTTGACAATATCTGTAGTTTCATCAACAATAATAGCAATGAATTTTGCTTCTGAAACTTTTAATTTTTAATATTTTGCATCAAGTGCTCACTACAAGCTTCGATTAAATCATTTTGAATTATTGAAGTTTCTCCACTAAAAACAGTAGAATTTTGTAGACGGATTTGTAATTGTGCGTCATTTTCTGCTAATAAATGCAATAATTCCCTGTAATTCCTTCTATTCACCGAATTTTCCGACTCATTATGCCCGCGGAATGGTAGTTCTTGGAGTGCTAGAAAACAAGTTATATCTATCAACTTTTGAACTACATATCGATTACTTTTAACTTTATTATTATGTTTTTCTATACTTTCTTTATGGCTTTTGCTTAAACAAAATTCTATTCTATTTTCAGTTTGTGTAAAGGTAAACTGCTTAAAAGTAACAGAAGCTGCTACATGTTCTTTAGTTTGTTGATGGCGCTTACGTAATATATTCCCCAAATTACTTATATCCACAACCCCATCTTTATTCCACACATTTTTATGAATGGAAAAAAATAAGCAAGGCCAACAAAATAATTTTGATAATTTTTTACATCCACACAACCAAGGAATATCACTATATTTGCTGGTATGGAATTTAAGTTTAACTGTCTTGCCACCTGTTTTTCGTTCTTGAACTAAATTAGGCAAACAAGGCGTAGGCCTACCTTTTGAAACTGAATCCCTTTTTTCAGCGAAACTGAGTGAACTAAACGGTTTTTTTGAACAGTTGTTCAATTGCACAATTACACAATTACACTCACTTTCTTCACTAAAATTAACAGCTTCCATATTCATTTAACTAAGCCTACAAAGCCTATTATTCAAACAAGGCAAACAAGGCGTAGGCCTACCTTTTGAAACTGAATCCCTTTTTTCAGCGAAACTGAGTGAACTAAACGGTTTTTTTGAACAGTTGTTCAATTGCACAATTACACAATTACACTCACTTTCTTCACTAAAATTAACAGCTTCAATATTCATTTAACTAAGCCTATTACACTGATTCATTAATGACATATGCCACAATGTATACTAACTATTATTGTTGAGGTAGGACATATATCACCACGTCCTCAATTGCGTCCGTATTAGGCACTTAATACAGTACTATAGTCAATCGTTGCGCGCGCCACTAGTCATATGCCGTACAGCGTATCCTTGAGGACGAGTTTCCTTCACTGTCCTACAACACGAGGCAATCGTAATTGGTTCTCAATTTAATGTTTACAGAAATTTATACTATTTTTTTTCAATCAATTCCCTTTTCTACCCATTGGGGTAAGGTAATTTATACTATTTTCTTTCAAAAAATAATTAATTTATTTTTTTTAAGCGTAGGATGATCCTCACATCCTATACGGAAGAATCGCCACTGAGAGGAAGATATCCGCTACAGAGGAAAATGTAGACAGAGCAGGAAAAACGGTGAACGCCGTAACTCATGAGAAAAAATAAAGAGTGCTTCCCGTTACCGTCTTTTGTCTAAAAATCTAGTTTCGAAATGTAAAATTTCTTATTTTTCCAAGGATACACTTATACAATTCATACAATAAACATACACAATTCATACATTTATTTAACTTATAACAACTATATACAGGCTATATAACGGAACAAGAATAGCTGTTACAAATAACCGTAGGATATCTTAGCAAATATCTGTCAATCTAGGTGTTAGACAACGACACAATATATCGCTCACTCTTTTTAACATTTACGTTGACGATCTGGTAAGGAAATGTGAACGTCCACTGAACGCTGGTATTAAGATATATCACGAGACAGACATTTGAAATGTGCTGTTGTTTGCTGACGACTTGCTTGTACTTCAGAATACGGAATCTGATTTTCAAAAATCTGTTTTTACGCTTCATCAAATTTCCAAACAATACGATATAAAAATTTAAAAAAAATCTGGCTGTCGTGGGACTGCCGACAGAAGCGTTAACTTAAAAATACCATTTCAAATTAAATGAAAAGTACATCATTTCAAAAATATAATTTATTAAAAAATTACCGTTAAAAATTACGTTACAACTTAAGAAAATAATTACTAAATGTTCAAACATTTACGTACAATTCATATTAGTTTTACCTTTCATTCAACAAATACTTTTTTGTTACATTGAATTCCTTGTAGCAGGAGGAATTCTGCAACCAATAATTTCATCGTCATAACTTTCCGAAAATATAACGTCGCTGTATTTATGACGTGATATCAAGTAAAGTTTACAAGAATTCCAGATGTGCGGAGTAAATTTTTTAATTTTTTCCCTTTTTTCTCTGAACCCAGGTTTATCTACTAAAGAACTGCACAAAAAGCGCTCCATAATTTCCTTTTATTAGCCGCACGTGGTAGAAAATTATCAACCTTGAAGATGGGGCATATGTAACATCTCGAAATGTCTCTAAAATAAACAGTTGAACGTTTGATAAACAAAAGTACAAGTTGACCCGAAAATTCCAAACACAGGGATAAAGATTTGAGGAAATAAACAGAAACTAACAAATCAGTGGAAATAAAATCAAGCGAATTAATAATTCCGAGAGAGACGAGCAATAATAAAACATACAAGATACAGACGAGATACCAAAACTACGAAATAATAGCCAACTAATACACAGAACAAAAAATAACAGAAGTTGGACTAAAGAACAACACACACAATTAACCAATTGAACGATGAATACAAATACAACGACTAAAGACAGTACTAATATCCCGTAAATGACAAAAAGACAAAAAAATGACGTTTATGTAAAATAACTATAAGTAGTGTAAGTAGGAAATAAGGTTAAACATTGTACAAATAGCTTTTATAAATATCGAATCTATGAGCGAGAAAGACGAAAACGCGCGTGGGATCGAACACGCGATGTTACATTTGACCGCGCACAAAATTCAAACTTTAAATTAATAAACCTTAAAAAGTGCGTAAATTAACGGAAAAGTGCGAAATAAATACCTAATAGTGCGTATAAATACGGAATAAAAAATATTACTAAAAAACAAAGAGTGATATATGAAACATGAACACGTAAACAGAGAGGGGGAAATTGTTACGGATTCTCGTCGCATTCCTTTCTGATGACGTCACATTCTACGGACTCACTCCCGTGTAAATTTTTTCCCTCTCCTCTGCTATAAGAAGTTAACACTTCAATAGTGATTAGTGATCGAATTCTAGAACAGGTGAGCAACTTTAATTATTTAGGAAATGATATTGGTTACTATAGAAATTATGATATTCATGTTAAGTCAGGTAAATGTCAGACATCAACCGTATTTTCAGATACAAGGTGGGTCGAAATACAAAATTAAAGTTCTACAAAGCTATGGCAGTCCCTGTACTGTCCTATGGGTGTGAATTATGGACAACAACAACAACCAAGAAACAAGACAGTAAAATACAGACCTCGGAAATGACGTCCATAAGAGGAGTTAAAGTTGTTCTCAACTTGATCGTATAAGGAATGAGACCACAAGAAAAGACTTACAAGTCCTTACCTTGAATGAAAATTTTAAAGATTACAAGTAACGGTGGGAAAACACTCAGAAAGAATGTCAGATTCCAAACTGACTAAACAAGTCTGGAATTACAAACCTATAGGAATAGGTTTAAAATGAATAAATCCCAAATGTTTAGTACCAAGCCACGTGTTGTTCAATCAAATATATTGCAACTTACCGTCTGCTGCTTTTAGAAACAACGTCTTCACAAAGTTGACATGTTTCGGGACACTTGTCCCATCATCAGAACTTAAAATAATCGTGTATCATTTAAAGTAGATACATTTGTCGATTAATTAAAATATTAAAATCCAACATGAAATAAATAACTTAAAACAATATGAATACTTAAATGTCTAAAGCGAGCGGAAGGTTTAACGATGTACATCGTACGGAGATTGACCGCGCACTCAAAGTCCTATATAGGAACAGGACACAGGTGTGTGGGTAGACTCGCGAAGACATGGCTGGCGGTTCTTTGAAGACGGAACAGGGAGCACCTTGCCAATGCAATGTTGTGAAGTTTTACATGATGATGACAACTCATAACGCTCATAAATACAACAAAAAATTAAAAATTAAGGAACTCTAAACTAAAACTTTAGATTATACCATAGCTTAAGTAAGTAAATACAGAATAGAGATTAATGTTATACGATATTCACGCCTATTTCAATGGTATGTAAACAATATTAGAAGGGTTAGGTAGGGCTATTAACATCTTTAAAAACTGACCACGCAACGTTTAGATTACTAAATAATTTTATGTCGCCTTTAGGAGTAAGTATAAAACTCATACATTAAATTAGCACTACCCGAGTTTCATTCACTAACAAGTAGTGCGAACCGTCAAAAGTATAACCACGACCGACCCACAAAATTAAACGCATATAAAGAAAAACTATATATATATAAATAAAAGTACCGCTACTTATCTTGTAAGTCCGCTGGATAGAACAGGGGAGTCCAACCACACTGAGTTGTTAGTTGCGTGAACTTGCGCGAACTCGTCCGCGTTTACATTAGTTTAACACCCACCTGAAAACAATCACAAATTATTCAGTTTTTCAAAACGTTGTTTAGTAAATGCTTAAGTTCGTAGTTGACCGTCAATCAACGAATTTTTCAGTGGAGGTTAGTGAGGATCGGTCAAAAATAACACAAATTTTTAATTTATTTGTGTCGACGTTTCGACAATGTTTATTATCATCATCAGGACCTGTGTATGAAATACAAAAGAAATGTCAAACACAACAGAACAATTAAATATTTGGGTGAACGTGTTCGTGTATGTGAGTGTGTGTGCGTTCGTATGTAAGACTATCTCAAGTCTTCACGTATATAATGATACATACATACGCACGCGCACACACTTACATACACGAACACGTTCACCCAAATATTTAATTGTTCTGTTGTGTTTCACAATTCTTTTGTATTTCATACACAGGTCCTGATGATGATAATAAACATTGTCGAAACGTCGACACAAATAAATTAAAAATTTGTGTTATTTTTGACCGATCCTCACTAACCTCCACTGAAAAATTCGTTGTTTAGTAAATTTCTAACAATAGTAGCAGTATAACCTAACGCTTCTCCTAGAGGTTAACAGATAACTCTGTAAAGAGCACAAACCTTTGTCACAGGCTTTGCTACGGTGTACAAGATTGACGTGTTTTATAGAATGCAATTACAGTCAGAATGAAAGAAAACAAAAAAAAATTATAATGTGTAAGTAAATTATACACAGTTAAAAACATAAAAAATAAATATGGAAAAATAAACTTAAGTGAAACGAAAAATAAATCTGTCGCGTTCTGTGTTTAAATGTTACTATGACGCCATCAATGTATTTAGTTTTAACGCATTTTAATTTGTCAGAACATGAATACTGTTTTCTTTTACACTGTAAACTAAACACCAAAACATTTTTTACTAACTTCGTGCATGAAAACATTGTGTATTTTTACATGAAATTAAGCAATACAGTCTTTTACAATTGGTACTCTTGTTTACGTTTTTGTGAATCAGTAAATTGCGTGGGGTTTTTTACATGGTAAGAAGTGTTTTATTAGTGAGAAGTTATTTGCCGTTCCTTTCGCCTATACCAAAATTTGTTTTTTTAGTTAGCCATTTTTGAAACAAATAAAGGAGAACCTCCTTTAATATTGGAATAATATGTAATACTTTAGAATAATATGTAATACTTTGTTAAGTGTATACTTAGACACACTATCAGCTTCAAATTAAATCTTGAAATTGATGTCACAGTCTTTAGAAAGTGACTATTAAGGTGGTTTATAGATATTTATTATGTGCTTATAGATACTCATGTACGCGTGCGTGCACACAAACGCACAATAGTACATTCAAGTTAACAGAACTTATAATGAATGCTGCCAGATTATATTTTAATACATTTTATGAGAGTAGTGTCTCTCATAAACTTAAGTGAGACAGAAAAGAAGTCAGTAAGTACACATAAAGTCAAATGATTGAATAAGTAAGTAAGTGATTTATCGCACTTAACAGCTTCTTCAAAGTTAATTGAAAAACTTAATTAACAGATTAATCATACTACTTGATTAAAGACTAGAAATAATTTCAAACATTTTTAATAAAAACATTTAAACAATTTTTATAAGTTTATAATTTTATATTAAAAATATATTTAAAAACAATTAAAATTGAACACATTTTTTAATATAATTAAATACTTTTTTAATTGCTTAACTCGAAACGCACTAGCCCCCTTCTCACAGAATATACATAACCATAAATATACACAAACGACTAGAAAACGATTAGATATGGGCCCCAATCTATATTTATACACAAGGCGATTTTGCAATGCACTGAACAACTTAGGGAGCTGATGTGGCATACGAGCTCGTATCATTATAAGCAAAAACGTTTCTACAAACATGTGACCGGAAACAATTCGTTTTCAAATACAATTATTCGTGCTATTCATTTTAAAATTTATTGGGTGTTTTATTGCTATAATTACTGTTTTTATATATAAATTGACTCGAAGGATTGAACTAAATGGCTATCACAACTCTATCTTTAGTAGTTTTCAAATAAATGCTGTAACACGCTAAAAATTGAAGTATAAAAGCGTATTTTTGTATGGTTCAGTAAGCAATAACTTTTTTAAGTTGCCAGTAAACAAAGAAATCACTCCAACAAAATTTTCATTGAATTTAATTCTGATAAAACTGACGTGAATAATATCAGTAGTAGAAAACAAATACAGGTATGAGCAAAATCTACTTGTTGGCACTAAAAAAAAAGGCTTTTAAAATCCCAATCTTTTACGCTTTACAGAACTCTTATTTACACTATATATAGAGCTCTGATATCTATTTAATTTAATTTTTCCTTTTAATAGGATACTTTGAACTTGTATTCTAGATACTTTGAATAATGTAAAATGAAGATACAGCTCTGATATTCATTTTATTTTATTTTTTCTTTTAATAGGATACTTTGAACTAGAATTCTATATACTTTGAAGAATGTAAAATAACAGTTGCTTTTATAAAAAAAATTCCATATATTAAAGACATTTCAATTTTTGTTAAAGAAATATGTATTTATATCTGTAGGCTTATATATATTTTACTCAATAGACCAGTTAATTAAAAACACGCTTATTTTAGAAGCACAATGTTGGGATCACTGTACTCGCTAATAGGCTTCTTCAAAGTTAACTGAAATCTGAAAGAAATAACATATTAACGATGTACAAAGATTAAAACAGTTTTTATGATTTTATAATTGTATGTTGAAAATTTGTCTATAAACAATTGAAAACTGAATATATTTTTATACAGTTACTAACTTTTAAATATCTTAACTAAAGAAAGACTAGCTGGTACTCTCCTTGCAGCATCAAAACAACCATCAAGATGACTAACGATTAAAATGGCCTCCATCTATATTTTATATATAAAATTGTATTTAACTGTATTTTACATGTATATTTAACATCCAGCTTAGCTTTGATTTTGGATGTTAAATGCAAAACAGTTTCTTTATCAGATTAATTTCTTACTGCAGAGCAAAGTGGTACAGTACTTCATAGAATTGATACATATTGCTTTATTCCAATGCACAGATAAATATGGCTATGCAATAAGTGCTACTGTACTCACTTTGTTGAAAACAAAAACGTAAATGATTAAGTGTTTAAGATAAGTGAGAAAAAGTGTAAAAGCAAGTTGACGCTAGTTATTAAACTTAGAAAAACTTAAAGAGCTTACAAGCCCCACTATATTGCGGCCTGTTAACAAACCACTGACTTGTAAAATGGAAGATAGTTTTCTCTTCATTAATATTTATAAAAACAATTATAAAATTCTAGTTTTAATGAATTTCAGTTTTACATTGATCTTATGTTGATACTGCTAGGAAAAAAAAATAAATTCCAATTATGTAGAAAACTCAGTTCACTTGTGTTATTCACAGAAACATAAAAAATGTAAACTTTTAAAAAGACTGAAAATGCCTAGAAGATTTTATTAGTCTATCAGTACTATGAAATCTCAAACAGAAATAACACTGTTTCAGACCTCTGAAGATAAAAATTATCGATTAGCGCTTTCAAGCTTCACATGTTTGCTGATGAGCTAATCGAGAATTTTATCTGTAGCGGTGTGCTAGAGTGTTATTTGTGATTATAAACACTAACAAAACTTTATTAATTAAAAATATGACATCTGTTTACCAATAATAGATAGTTTTTTAGTGAAATTTACGTTACCTAACTTGAATTCTAAGATTTTTCTCTATCAAGACACTCGAAGGCAAAAAATGATATTAAATTATTAAAAATGATATCAAGACACTTGAAATTAAAAAAATGATATTAAAATATAAATAATAGATTTAAAAAAGGCTATGACTTGAAATGTTGATAATGCTAAAATCAGTGTAAAAAAGTAAAAACAAATAAATATTATAAATTTGCATAACATAATACAATAAAAATAATATTGAAGTATAAATAATAGATTTAAAAAGCCTGTGATTTGAAATGTTGATAATGTTAAAATCAGTATAAAATCGGTATTATAAATTTGCCAAGTATGAAACAAATTTTTCGTGCTTAATATGAAATGCAGAACATACCTCAGCAAGGAGTGGAGAGAAACTGCAGTTTTGCACCGGGTCTTACTTTGCAACTTGATTCTCCCACAGGATTGGCGACGAGAACCACTGCCTTCGAAATCTCATGTTACGGAGGGAGGGGTATTGAAACTGCAACAGCCAATCACAAATTGCTTCGTAAATAGACGTAAATTATAGCTGCTTTCTCACACTGAAAACAGTGCTGTTCTTTTATTTTAATTAAAATAATAAATAATTAAAATAAATAAAATAATTTGAAAATTTATTATTTCCGTGAATTTATGGGTTTATTTTGGTATGGTAATTGTCAAAATTTTAATAACATTTGTCAAATGGAGGATTATTCTGATAGTTGAAAAACATTGTGTTCTTGCTGTCAGCTAATGGAATAGTCCACTATTTCTCAGGGGACTAGAAACGTGATTCTGACCAAACATGGTTACGTTAAGAGGCTGCCTTTCCCTTAGGATTTAACTACTCAATTTTCTATTTTGGTTTGATACCGAATTACAGTGGACTGGCGATTATACTGTCTCCCGATTAACTATAGATACTATCTAGTCCGGTCCTCGACATAATTAATTTAAAAAAAGTAAAAATATCGATTCTATAAATCGGGTATCTAAAACGTGGATTTTTCGTAATATTCAATATTAAGTGCCTTCTAAATGGAGGGATAGAACTCAGCCAGAGGAACAGACAGGAGTCATAACATTTTCAAGCTGTTGTTTAGTGTATCGTAAGATACTGGAGTCTTTGTTTGTTTTCGTATCGTCCTTCTTTATAAAACACGTTAGTTGTAATTATGCTTAAAGCTTAATAGCTCTTGTAAACACTTGAACCAAGCCTGTGAATAATAATTCCCCATAACTATAGGCTATGGTACATTTGTCAAAAGCTCCTTTAAAATCCTTGAATACCTTAAGATCATTTGTCTACAATATCCTTTAAATAAATGTTAAAGTTTGTTCTTACATTTTATTGCCAATTTTTATTTTAAGTCCCTCTGTAATTGCTTCAAAATCAGAAGCAATTTGTTGTTTATAAAATACGAAAACCAGTGCTGGCCCTACAACTACGCAAGGTAGACTAGGCGGCATAATTTTGGTGGTAGGAAATTTTCATAATTTTGGAAAAACTAGCGAAGGAAGATTTTCTAAACTTACATTTACCTTATGTTCGCAGCTATACGAGTTAAGAACAATTTATTGGACTAGCCACAATTAAAAATTACAACTGGCTAATTTAAAATAACTAAGATAAAAGAACGGATATCAGGCATGCGATTCAAGTGTTCACGCCATCTCCTTCTGTGGTCTTCAATCTTCTGGTGCAATGATACAGTGTTTAAATCGCGTCTAATACCCTCGTCCCTTCTCCGATCCAAAAGAGAACAACCTTGCGTCCTTCTTAGAAATTTCTTTTCGGCTGCCTGAATCCTGTGCACGTCCCTTTTACCAAGATTCCACGTCTCACTAGCGTACAGGAATGTGAAGACAGCCACAGGATTATAAAATGTCATTCGGGTATCCTTCAGTGTTTTTTTTTCAGGTACCTATGAATCGTTCCACAGATGCGTCTAAATTTTGTTAGTTTACTGCATTTTTAATATATTTAAATAATAATTTTTTAATAAATGCGTTTTAACACCCCTCCTTTTAGACCCCGTATGTTGTTTTAATTGGAGCGTAGTGCTGGCCACACTGCCTGCCTTGAATTCCGTACGGCTCACATTAGGCAGCCTACCCTGCCTACTCCTAAGCTACTTCGGTGGTATACATGGGAGCCATTATTATTATTATATTATGTTGTTTTAATGTTCATGTTTTAACATTTTAACATATGTGAAGACGGACTACACATACCATCTGACCAATCTTATTCTGTGGCAGAGCCTCGTGTTGTGTTAGTGAGAAATTACTTTATTTTGAGAAACGGAAGCCAAGCCATTTTGATTCTTGATCTGTTGGTCGGGATTGACTGATCGATAGCCAAGATATTGTAAGTGCTTTACTCTTTCAACAGATCATCGTCTAGGTAAAGTTGAACGAACCTATTCATTATCTAGGTAAAATTTAATCGATCTTACATCTACTTTAGTTTCAACCAATAATTTAATTTCATTAACTTAAATTTTAGTCGCCGTATTTGACTTTCAGAGTTAACATCGTCCTCAATATGTTGGAGGTCTGGATGGATTCGGCCACTACCGTGGATTCGGTATCATCCGTGTAACGCACAGTGCTCCTAATTTTACGCCGTCGTGTGTGCTGACAGCCTTCGGAAAGATGTTCTCAGTGTAGAAACAAAATTGGAGACAGTACACAACCTTGGTCGCATTCCTCTTTTAATAATTAACATTTGTTTGTTTCAAATGTATTTATATGTGGGTCATTCAATAAGTAAACAGACAAACAGCTGTGGAGCAAAAACTTTTTATTCAATCAATACAATTTTTTTTTTACTTTTCAACGTAATCTCCAGCAACGTCTATGCACTTGTCCCATCTCTTTACAAGCATTTTTATTCCCTCAGCAAAGAATTCTTTACCTTGATGTCGAAGCCAGTTTTGGACTTTTTCCTTCACTTCTTCATTGCTGTTGAACTTGACACCACGCAAAGTCTCATTGAGTGGGCCAAACAAGAAAAAGTCAGATGGGGCAAGGTCAGGGCTACAAGGGTGATGAGAAAGGATCTCCCAACCTACTTTTTTTATTGTTTCGAGCGTCAGTTTTGCCGTGTGTGGGCGGGCATTATCGTGAAGAAGAATCACACATTTCCTCTGCCATCCCGGACATTTCTTCTTCAATGCAGGCTTAACTTTGATCACAATCATGGCAGAATAGTACTGACTATTGATGGTACGCTGTTCTTGTAGGTAATGACAAAAAATTGGGCCTTGGGAGGTCCAAAAGATGGTTAACATCACCTTACCAGCCGATGGCTGGGTTTTGAATTTCTTTTTGGCGGGTGAACTGGGATGCTTCCACTCCATGCTTTGTCGCTTTGACTCAGGTTCAAAATAGTAAATCAAAGTTTCATCACACGTTAAAATTCTTTTCAGAAATTCAAAAATCTTATAACAGAACGCTGTTCTTCGAAAGTACTTTCCTCAAGAGGACACGCCATCGTAAATAAAACTGTATTGGTTATGTTTATGCAATATATTATTGAACAGCTGATCAAAACTCACAACGACGTTGCCAGGTAACACGCCTGAAAGTCGTGTGCAACAATTAATTTCTTTTCTACAGCTGTTTATCTGTTTTCTTATTGAATGACCCTCGTATTTACAGTGGCATATTGATTTCAGTATAAGTTGGATGAAAATCGAATTTCTTATCAGTACAGTCCGATTACTTTCAATCCCTCGAAGAGTTGTTGATGCTGAACTTTAACATAGGCATTTTTATAATCTATGAAACATAGATACGCAGGTTTTTGCATTTTGCAACACCTTTAAAAAAGAGTGTTCATCCAGAAAAGGGCTTCTCAGGTTTGAAAACAACCTCTAAACCCAAACTTCTCTATGCCCTTGTATTTTTCGCATTTATAACACAGGTTAACAAACAAAATTTTTTTGCTTGGTGCCTAAGATTTTATAGCTGATTTTAACTATATTTGTCGTGCTGATTATAAATATAAAAACAGTTTTTCTGTATTGGCTATACTTTTTGAGATACAGCGTTACTTACTAATAAGCACTTTCACTATAAAGTCTGTTGAGTTGTGGTTAAGTGAAGGTTTATACATGTGTTAGTTCCTCGTTATTTTCCCTTCTTCTTCTGTGTACAACAATCAGCTGACTGCGGGCTTTATTAAGACGCCATATTTGTTTATATAACCTTGTGTTTGCATCCAACATAACCTCTAAGTTCTGTTTTTGTAGTTATATTGAAAAGAAAGAAATGTATTCCAGTCGAAGGAGCTGTGTTAATCATCCTGATATATTTTGCTACGTATGTGGTGAGTACACACTGAAAGAAAATAGAAAAACTATTTCTGATTTTGTGAAAAGAGCGTACCATGGATACTTTGGCGTTAGGCTTGGTGACCAAGATAAATTGTGGGCTCCACACATTGTTTGTAAAACTTGTACCGAACACCTACGCCAGTGGACTAACGGAAAGAGAAGGAGTCTGAAATTCGGTGTGCCGATGGTTTGGAGAGAACCCAAAAATCACATTGATGACTGCTATTTTTGTATTGTAAATATTAATGGCATCAATCGAAATAACCGCAGCAAGTGGACATATCCTGATTTAGCCTCTGCAAGACGGCCTGTTCCTCATTCAGATGAAGTACCAATTCCAACGTTTCATCAGCTACCGGAGCTCTCGGAGGATGAGTTTAATCTTTCTGATGCTTGTTGTGATATAGATCAAGGTAACGATAGTGATTATGGGGGAAAATCATCAATTCCTCAACGTTTTAACCAAAGAGAGTTAAGTGACCTTATCAGAGACCTCAACCTCTCAAAACAAGCTTCTGAAGTACTTGCGTCCAGGTTGAGTGACAAGAATCTACTTGATCATGGAAAAAAAATTACATTCTACCGTACAAGAGAAAAAGATTTGATACCCTTTTTTTCTCAAGAAAACGATCTTATATTTTGTCAAGATGTCAAAGGGCTCCTAATGAAAATGGGCCTTCCCAAATATTGTCCAGATGATTGGCGTCTCTTTATTGATAGCTCTAAGCGGAGTTTGAAATGTGTACTAATGCACAATGGCAACAAAATTGGATCAATACCAATTACTCACTCAACCAAAATGAAAGAAGAACCATAGCTTTGGTCTTGGATAAGGTTAGGTATCGTGAACACGAATGGGTAATTTGTGTGGACTTAAAAATGGTAAACTTTCTCCTTGGTCAGCAAGGTGGCTATACAAAATATCCTTGCTTCTTGTGCCTTTGAGATAGCAGAGCAAAACAATATCACTGGATAAGAAGAGAGTGGCCTACGAGGGAGAACATGGTTGTTGGGGAAAGAAATGTTATTCATGAACCCTTAGTTGGACGGAACAAAATCATCTTGCCTCCACTGCATACAAAGCTTGGTCTTATGAAACAATGTGAAGGCTCTTGATCAGGATAGTCCATGCTTTGCATACATTTGCCAAACGATGCCTGGGCTAAGTACAGAAAAACTTAAAGCTGGAATTTTCGATGGCCCTCAAATCAGACAGTTCATAAATGATCCTCATTTCGTAGATTATATGAATGAGACAGAGCGAAAAGCATGGACGTCATTTGTCTTGGTTGTCAGAAACTTTCTGGGCAACCACAAAGCTGAAAACTATGAAGAACTAGTTAACAGTATGCTCAACAATTTCAGAGACCTTGGATGTAACATGAGCATAAAGGTTGATTTCTTACACAGCCACTTGGACCGTTTCCCTGAAAATCTAGGCGATACCAGTGAAGAACAAGGTGAGAGATTTCACCAGGATATTAAAACGATGGAGGACCGCTACAAAGGAAGATGGGATACTCATATGATGGCAGATTACTGCTGGAACTTGCAAAGAGACTGTCCAAACAAAGTTCATTCAAGAATGTCCCAAAAAAGAAGCTTCCGGAGTGCAAACTAACTTTTCCTTGTCTTTTTATCTTATTATTTTGAATATTAATTGTTATTTTAGCTACTGTAGGGATAATGATATGTTACTATGGGGTTTTTCGAGTCAATAAATTAAATTAGAAATTAAAATAGGGCTGTTCATTTTAAATTTATCACCTATACATTAGGCCTAATTTAAATGGGATAACGTAAATCACGCTATTGTGATTTTTTACAAACAAGAGCTCATAGGCTAAAACTAATGTCAAATTCAAATTCATCATATCAAATACACGCAAAATCAGCTGAAAAAGCCCCGGCACCAAAACATGTGTAATGTATGCGGTTCAGGATTTTTCATACGTATAAATAAATTACGTATTTTATAATTACAAACGTACCTTAAGGATATAAATAGTAAAACAGTTTTACCTTTTTCTTTTCCGTCTGGTGGGCTTTATCCTTTACGAAACTCTACGCGTTTCGGAACATATATTCCATCATCAGGAATATCCCTTAGTGAAGTTCGTCAATAGTTAAACTATTAAAAACAACTTTTTATACAACTTTACACATCACAATAAATATAAATATAAACACAAAAAACACATAAAAACCCCCAAACGTGAGAACACACGCGATATCGCTGGTGCGCACCACGAATTACTGTAGTCGACTGCTGTGCTCATCTTGTTATAGGTCGCACACTATGGACCTTGTTTTGTATTCTTATCGCTGTGTCGTACAGTGGATTTGGTTGGGAATTCAATTGTTCATTAAGAAGGACCTCTTTTGTGTTTTTATCTTTTTAAGCCTTATATACTGTATTTCGAATTCTTCGACAGCATTCATAGAACTTCCTTTTCTGCATACGTGGAGGGGTTGAAAGTTCGTCATGAAATCGGTATAATTATGGTTTTTGTCCATCAGATGGCGCGCGTAATTTGACACAGTTTTACTAAATTCTTTTTTAGGTAAATGTTCTTTAAACCTTTTTTAAATGGTCTACCAGTTTGGCCAATGTAGAAACTATCACAGTCATTGCACATTATCTTATAAACGCCCGTCTTGTCCTCAACTGATTTTGAATTTTTAGATAGGAGTATCTTATTAACGTTGTTATTAGTTCGGTAAGCAATTTTTATATTTATCTCACCGAATACTTTGTTTAAAATTTTGGGTAGGGTGTTACCATATTCTGATGCTACATACCTAACTCTATTTCTATTATTTTCTTGTAATTCTATGTGGTTTTTCTTTTTTCGGTGTTTCTTGATTAAACTTTCCACAATTGAACCTTTATAACCATTAGCCTTAGCTATGTATTTGATCGTGTTTAGTTCTTCATGAAACTCTTTGTCTTCCAATGGTACGGAAAGTAATCTATGTATTAAACTATGATATGCTGCCATTTTTTTTTTTTTTTTTTTTTTTTTTTTTTTTTGAGTAAATGGGTGATGTGATTCAGCATTTATCGTGAGATTCGTGGTTGTCGGCTTCCGGTATATTTGATATTGAAATTTTTCATCCAGTCTTGTAATTGTCAGGTCGAGGAAGTTAAGTTTATTATTTATCTCCGTCTCAAGTGTGAACTGTATGTTTTTATTGATACCGTTCATGTACTTTTTCATATTTTCTATTTGTCGTATTGTGCCATTAAAAATTGTGAACGTATCATCAATGTAACGCGTATATGATATTATTTTCCCGGAAAGTTTATTTACGTTATTGAGTAAATACGTATTCTCATAGTGATTTAGGTATATATCAGCTAGTAAGCCAGACAAAAGTGACCCCATGGCTAGACCCTTTTTTTGGATATAATAATTATTATTAAATGTAAAGTAATTTTCGTTAAGTACAACTTCCAGCAAATTAATTGTACCATTGATTTCTTCAGAGTTACATATTTTGGCGTTAATAAGATTTGCCTTAAGGATAGTGAGTGCTTCTTGAACAGGGACATTCGTATACAAGTACCTTAAGGAATGAAGTTAGGCAAGAGACGTTTTTTACACGATGATGTCTATTCCAAGCTGCCTGTATGGTAGTAAAACATGGACAATGACGAGTGCACCTGAAAGTCTACGACAAAGTGCAGAGACGAGGTTCCTTAGATCAGTAGCCGAGCCTATACCTGCTTAGACAGGAAAAGTAATAAGGACACGTGGCATGAGTTAGCTGTCCGACCAGTAAATGACGTGGTGAGGGAATGTAGACACAAATGTTATGATCACGTAGGTCATATGGACCCATCAAGAACACCATACGTGATTCCAAAATATATGCCTAAAGATAGAAGAAGTCTGGGATGCCGTAAAGATGAAAAGATGGAGATATCAGTTGTAACAACGGACGACGTAATAGGCTTTGAGCCTTATACTGGGAAAGCAGAAGAAGAAGAATATTCTTCTTCTTCTTCATCTTCTTTAACTTCCTTATCAGGACTCTGTCCTGTTCCATAACAACGGTATTCTTTTTCTTCTTCTTCTTCTTCTTCTTCTTCTTCTTCTTCTTCTTCTTCTTCTTTAACTTCCTTATCAGGACTCTGTCCTGTTCCATAACAACGGTATTCTTCTTCTTCTTCTGCTTCTTCTTCTTCTTCTTCTTCTTCTTCTTCTTCTTCTTCTTCTTCTTCTTCTTCTTCATCTTCATTAACTTCCTTATCAGGACTCTGTCCTGTTCCATAACAAAGGTCCTACATGCTCACACTCCACCTCTACTTTGGCGGACCAATGTTCCTCTTGGTGTTTGGTTGGCTATCTCTACTATCTCTTACCTTTTTCACTACCCTTGTGTCAGCCATTCTTCTTTTCGCAATCCAAGAATGAACATCTGTTACAGTACATGTTTCTCTTATACTATTGTTTGCCAACCTACCGTACCTTGTCTTTCCTAGTACCCACCTTAATATAGTCATATCTTTAGTTTCTCATTTTCTGCTGAGTTGTTGCTGTATCTGAATTGGTCTCTGATGCATAGGATATTACTGGACGTATTGTGCTTTTGTAAATCCTAGTTTTTGCTTTTTGTGTGAGGTGTTCATTATTCCATATAGGGCTATTCATGCATCCAGCAATTCTTCTTCCTTTAATCAGTTGATGTTCTATATCTTAATCTGCCCTATTGTTACTTGTAAACCTTGTTCCTAAGTACCCTAGATGCATTACTTGTTCTATTATTCTGTCATTTATCACAAGTTTACACCATAATGTGTCATATGAAATTGTAATTGATTTTGTTTTCTCTTCTGCTATCTTCATGTTATATTTCTGGAGTGCTGTGTTAAAATTATACACAAGTCTTTGAAGAATGTTTTTCACTCTTATATTTAAACTCTTTAATTTTTGTCAAAATATTAACGTATTAAATTTGTACAGTTGACTTAATAGACCAGTGGGTACAGCTGCTGGCTACCAGTCTACAAGTCCCGGGTTCAAATCCGGGGCGCACATTTTATAAAATCACCTACCCTTTTTTTTCCAGCCCGCAGGTCGACTTAGCCTGTGAAAATGAGTATCTGAGTATCTGCGATAATTATTCTAGGGAGGGGGTAATAATGGGACGCTTTAGTGCTGGCCACACTGATTGCCTAACGACTCACATAACCCAGCCTACTCAGCCTAACTCTTATACTGCTTAGGCTGTAGGAATTAACTCATTATTTATTTAAAGAGCGTGGAAAACCTTGCTGAGATTGACAGAGGAGTCCATCTTGCTGTTGTCGACACAGTAAAAGCATTTGACAAGGTTTCTTGAAAGGCTGTATGGCAGAATACCATGTTGAGGCATTTATAAAACATCCATGTTGAGGTTTCCCTTTAAAAAAAAACAATTAAAAACTTTTACAAAAACTGCTAAAATTATGCTAAAACTTCTAATAAAACATGCATGTTGAGGTTTCCCTTAAAAAAAAACAATTAAAAACTTTTACAAAAACTGCTAAAATTATGCTAAAACTTCTAATAAAACATCATGCGAGTTCAGTACCGCAGATAGTTGCGAGACAGGGTGATATCCTTGCATCATGCACTGCGAATAAGCTATCACCAAAGATGACCAACAAATAAGTAAAAAAATTTCAACTCGCCAACTGGAACTTACAACCTGTCTTATTTACAAATCTCGCTTCAGCTGAAGATATTCCTCTGATCTCTAGCTCGGAACAGAATCTGCAGTACAATCCGAATATGCGGAAAGAAACTATATGTAAGAAAAACATTACCATTAGCCCAGGGACGTATTTACGGGGGAGGGGGTAACGGTGCGGCACCTCATAGAATCGAAAAAAGTTGACATATTTTGTTAATCTCATAATTTTTAGGCTTTTTTTATTTATTTAGCTGTTTTTCTCAACATGTAACTCATTTCTAAATAGACAAACATGTTTATTACACAGCGTTTGCATATATATACGTTTGATATATAAGATATACTGGTGTATAGAATAATCAATTCAGCCAATTAGTGTCTAATAAACAATGTTGCAGTAGCGCGTGTTTTTATTGCGTTATTACTGTTCTTTAATGGGGTTGATTTCAGGATGTTGTCACACGTCTTTCAGCCACATTAAATATTATAATACTGATTACAATAATTTTTTGTTTTCTTGATTAACTTGTTTTTTTTTCTTTTGTACGAAGCCGACTGACCGGGTCCCGGACTACATCCACAAGGCCAAATTCTAGATACGCTGTTGCCATTAGCTCGACGAAAACAAAAACTATGGTAATAAGCAGACAAGCAAGACAATATAATACGTTAACCGCATGTCAAAATTGGGAACAGACGTGAAAAATTGGGACTTTACAAGTTGCAAAAAATTGCATAATTACTTATAGCAATACAGCGTTGAAACACGATGCTGTTTCGAGTTGGTTCCTTTTCCAGTGATCTGCACAAAAACTGAGTATTAAAGGAAAACCAGTTCTGCCACAGTAAGGGAGATATGTATAGTAATAGGCAAGACGTGGCCTATTGTTTCTCTGTTTTTAATGTTTCTCTCGTTCAACCATTGTGGGGACACATTAAATGTCATATGTTTTCCCAACCATGGCCTTTATTTATTTAAACAGTAAGCTAAACACCAAAAACCTTTTTATCTAACCTCACAAATGAAAACAACACGTATTTTCGCTTTACATTAATAGAATAATTTAGAGTTAGTACACTTCTTCTTCTTCTTCTACTTCTTCTTCTTCTTCTTCTTCTTCTTCATATCGTAGTGTATCGATACAATCGCATATTCAAAACATCGAAAACGTAGTGCGGGTACGGATATTGGCACAGTTCCGTTTAGATTAATGTGCCAGCTGATTATTTTGTAGTAGACTTTTATTGCTTTTAATGTGGGGGTACATTAGTATCACGTCAAAACTAAGCGTTCAAAACCACTAATTAGTAAATTCGTAAGTTAATAATTATTATATATATCGATCTAAGTAAAGGTTTTACAACTGGCCAACGAGATTCAAGGTGATCTCGCCGCGCGTGTCGCGGGTTTGTCACCGTTGTTACAGCTTGTGCACACAAATTCCACAATCTCAATAACAGTATTAATAGAGTCCTTGCTCGTTTGTCGCGCGTACGTGTGGTCGCAAACTCGCGGTCAAAGCTCTGAGCTCTGCTGCACCTGGACATTGTTTTGACGTCGCGCGGTGCGATCATAACGTACGCCAGGTATTTTCGATTTGAACCGGGAACGCAGAACGACATAAAAATCTCAGAAGAAGAAAAAAATACCAGAACGCGGGTGCGTATATATTTATTGTAATACTCGTTGGCCACCGAGACTAAACAAACCGACCGAGGCAAGGCTGTCGCTTTATTACTCAACCCGTTGTTGAAGAAACAAACAAAACCACTCCCCCCCCCCTGTTACGCTGATCCGTCACAATCGAATTAGGCGCAGTAACTTATTTCCATGTAACGAAACAGCCAACGGTTTTATTTATGGTAACAAATCGGTGCTCAGTTTAATAAACTTTGTTACTAATAAGAAACCGTCCTATTCTTTGTTCCGTGTCCGGCGTAAATGTAGATCTGAACGAAAAACCTTTTATGTCACAGGTTAGACATTGATTACTAGAAAACGCGTTTATTAAAACTATTATTCATCATCATCACTCTAAGGATTAGGCCTTACATTACACCTTAAAGGCATTGTGCACGCTTTTTATATTTTTATTACGGCTTTTTAAACAAAAATTTTAAATTTATAAGTTCATCATCATCATCACACCAAGGATTAGGCCTTAGACCTGTTCCGGAACCCATTTCCTCCTCGGTCTACCGACATCTCTCTTTCCAGTAGGGTGATAACCCAAGGCAGCCACAGGTTGCCTTAAAGACATTGTGCACGCTTTTTATAATTTTATTACGGCTTTTTAAACAAAAATCTTAAATTTAGAAGTTGATCATCATCATCATTCCAAGGACTACGCCTTAGACCTGTTCCGGAACCCATCTCTTCCTCGTTCTACCGACATGTCTCTTCCCAGTAGGGTGATATCCCAAGGCAGCCGTAGGTAGACGGATATCAGGCTTGCGATTCATGTGTTCACACCATCTCCTTATGTGGTCTTCAATCTTCTGGTGCAATGATACAATGTTTAAATCGCGTCTAATATCCTCGTTCCTTCTCCGATCCAAGAGAGAACAACCTTGGGTCCCTCTTGGAAATTTTATTTCGGTTGCCTGAATCCTCTGCACGTCCCTTTTACCAAGAGCCCATGTCTCACTAGCATACAGGAATGTGTGGACACCCACAGTTTTATAAAACTTCATTCTGGTATACTTCCGTGTTTTATTTTTCAGGTACCTACGAATCGTTCCACAGATGCGTCTAAATTTTGTTAGTTTACTATCCCAATCTATATCAGTCCCTTATGAGATATTACAACCCAGATAATTAAAATGACTAATTTGATCCAAAATCTGATTATTCTCGACTATCTTAGTTCGCACAGGATACCTGCCCTGCATGTCATCGTTTTAGATTTTCTAGAAGAGATTTGTAGCTCATAGTCTTGTACGATGCTATTGAACGTACATCTCGCCCGCTGTAACTGGTTTTCTGTTTTCTGTATCATCACCTTGTCATCTTCATAAAGCAACGCATTCACATGAATATTTCGATGACGTGATATTCCCGAATCAACTTTGTCTGTCCATCGCCGAAATATGTCGTCCATGTTATTAAAAAGTATACAAGGAATCGTGTCATGTATTAAGAAATATGTCATTAAAAAGTGTCGGTGAAATACGGCATCCTTGTCTCACGCCTTTATTTGTAGGAATATCTTGCGACAATTTACCATTAAAATCCACGACTACCGCTGTCTTGTAATATAAGCTCCTAAGAACTTCAATTAGTTACAAAGGGAAACCCCTTCCTTCCATTATACTCCAGAGTAGCAAACGTTTCACATTATCAAAAGCTTTTGACACATCTACGAATGCTAGATGCTTCTCCAAGTTACAATTATTATTTAAAAGTACATTAAAAATACGCCTATTCCGAAACTAGAAATATAGAGTTTTGTATTTCTTCTTCTTCCGTAGCTGTACAGGCCGGAATGACCCTTGGCTTCCGCCACCACTCGCCTCCAGTTCGCTCTCTCTCTCTCTCTCTCTCTCTCTCTCTCTCTCTCTCTCTCTCTCTCTCTCTCTCTATGTTGCAACGTTCCTTCAGTTTTGTACTACTCGCCTCCAGTTCGCTCTCTCTCTCTCTCTCTCTCTCTCTCTCTCTCTCTCTCTCTCTCTCTCTCTCTCTCTCTCTCTCTCTCTATGTTGCAACGTTCCTTCAGTTTTGTACTCAAGGTTTCCCATTCTTCTCAAGGTTTCCTCCACCTCATGTATCCATCGACTTCTGGGTGTGCCCTTTCTTCTTGTTCCTTCCATGTTTCCATTTAGCACTTGCTTGGCCAGTCTTTCCTGTGGCATTCTCTCCACATATCCCAGCCAGGTTATCCGCTTTGCCTTTATGAAGCGCACTATATCTTTCCGTTGCAATATTTCATCAGTTTCAGCATTTCGAAGGCATCTCCATCTCCTGAGTGTTTTGCAATTATACCTACCATAATTTTGGCAGATATTAGCCTGTGTGTTCAATTTAAAAGTAGATTGAAAACAAGAAAAAGTTTTATGTAAATTAGCATAAAGCAAAATATAACTAGACCAAGTGGCGTAACTAAAGGGAGGATCACCACCCCCCCAGGGCAACTAAATTTTTCAGTAAAATTCATAAACACTTGGCGCAGGCTTATTTCAAAGCCAGTTTGGTGTGTTAAAATAAGGCTTATAAATAATTGTAGAAATAATTATATGGGAAGAATATCCACAATCATATTTGTCTTCTTCTTTTTCTTCTTCTTCTTCTTCTTCTTCTTCTTCTTCTTCTTCTTCTTCTTCTTCTTCTTCTTCTTCTTCTTCTTCTCCTTCTCTTCTTCTTCTTCTTCTTCTTCTTCTTCTTCTTCTTCACGTCATGTTTTAGGCATTCTGCCTGTTACGGTTCCCACCTTTTCCTAGGTCTACCTAAATTCCTTCTTTCTCTGGCTTTGTATTTTATAACTTTTACTGGAATTCTGTATTGTCGTATTCTTTCTAAATGTTCTTGCCACTTGATTCTATTAAATTTTATCTTTTCATTTAAGTTGAATACCTGAAGTTCTTGTCTAATCGTTTCATTTCTTATTCTGTCTATTCGACTCGTCTTAAGAATCTCATTTCCTGTGCCTGAATTCGATTTTCTTGTGCCTTTGTCGTTACCCATGTTTCGCTGACATAATAAGTGCGGGGACAGCCATTGTTGTATAAAATTTCAACAGTGTCTCTTACCTGGCTTTATTTTTCAGGCACCGACTGATAGTTCCGTAAATATGTTTAAAAGTACTAATTTTTTGGTCAATATCTTTACTGTGATCGAAGGAAATATCACAACCTAAGTATTTAAAATGTTTTATTTAATCCAGTGTTTTATCGTTTAAGATGATTTTGGCTCTTATTGGCTCTTTTCCTGCGAATGCCATTATTTTTTTTTTAAGAATTAAAATTTTTAAATTGTATCCTTTGCTAATTTGCTGCAGTTCGTATAATCCCTTTTGCAATTCTTCTTCTTTGCAATCATATTCATAATCATAATCATAATCGAATGAGCGAAGTAAGTTCTCAGTTTGACTTGACTGATTGGCATTTGTCTGTCTGTTTTGGGTACGTTTCGCGATAACTTTTGAACTCATCAACGGATTTTCGTAAGACTTGTTATGAATTTCCCTACTATATTACCCTAGAGAACCTTATTTATTTTTTTATTATTGCTTTTTTAATTTTTTTTACTATTACGAAATTTGACATTACTAAAAAGGAGTAATCATCATCGTCATCTATCTGTCCAGGATTAGGCAGGTTGCCTGTTCCGGCTTCACCATCTCCGTCTCGGTCTGCCAACATTTCTTCTTCCGGTTGCCTTATAATTCAGGATTTTTCTTGGAATTCTTTCTGGAGACATGCGCATAACATGCTCTTTCCATCTTTTTTATAGTTTTTCGCTAGTTTCGTTACTGGTTGTACTTTTAATTCCTGTCTATATCTTCGTTCTTTATGTGATCTAATCTTATACAACCTTTCACAGATCTAAGATATTTCATTTCAGACGTTTCCATTTGTCTATAGTCTTTCTTTCTTGGCGCCCATGATTCGGACCCGTATAATAGCATGGGGACTTCCATCACCTTAAAGAATTTTATTTCTGTTTCTTTCGTGGTCTTTTCTTTGAGTGTTCTCCGTAATGTCCCATATATTTTTTGGAAGTTGTTTGTTTTATTAAGAATATCTTTGTCTCCTTCATACGTAATATCACATCCTAGATAATTGAAATGTGATACTTGTTCTAAAATGTTATTATCAATTACAATTTTTGTCAGAATCGAGTCTTTTCCTAGGAATGCCATGGTCTTAGTTTTTTCTATTGAAATGTTCAAATTATAAACTTTTGATAACGGATTTAGTTTGTGGATAGCCAGTTGTAATTTATCCTCACTATCTTCGATTACAAATTGATCATCGGCAAACAGAATAGTGTTTAGGAACTCGTGTCGGCTAATCTGTATACCTAGAGGAGCATTTTGTTTCCATTCTCGCACGAGGTCATCTATATAGGCCTATATATTGAATAGTGTAGGCGATAAAGTGCATCCCTGTCTGACACCTTGGTTGGTCATAATTTCTGAAGTTAGCTCTTTGCCGGTTCCAGTGTCAATTATGATTTTAGTGTTTTTATAAAGGGCTTGTACCGTTCTAATCAAATGCATTGGATACCCTATTTCTCCATTATGTGCCAGAGTTTGTCAGAGAAAAAGGAGTAATATTAAACAATCGAATTTAATATAAACTCAATTAAAGCTGGAAATCAACATGTAGAAAAGAAACTGGAAATGATATGAAACATGTAGTTTATGTGAAACTGCAAATGTAGAAGTTTTCGTGTTTTAAGAGAGCAAATTTTGTCAACAATCTTTTCGATCTTATGATTCAGCAATACCATGATCATTTTAGAATATTGTTCTTTATAAATTACTAGCTGTTACCCACGGCTTTGCTTGCAAATATTTCACTTTTAATAAGTATTTTAATATAATTTTTATTGTCTATGTCTACATGGCGTTCTGTCAGCTCGTATAACAATTTTGTACTCGTTAGTCAAATTCTCTCGAAAGCTGTTTTCAACACTTGTACTATTTTAACTTGTACTAAATTATTATGTTGGTGCAACAGCCTTTGGAGATTTAAAAGTACCCGTTTATAAAGCCTTCGGTATTTATAAAGTACCTGTTAAATCAAAAACGCTAAATTCTTTTATTTTAAGTGTTACTGTGTTAGAAGCATTGTATAACACATTAAACGTTATGTTTTCACCAACCATGGCTTTTATTTATTTCAGCAGTAAACTAAAAACCAAAAACCGTTGTCACCTAATCTCACAAATGAAAACAACACGTATTTTCGCTTTCCATTAAGAAACAGGACAATTTACAATTAGTACACTTCTTCTTTTCCCCATCGTAATATATCCATGCAATCGTATATTATATAAAACATTGAAAATGTACTGCAGGAATGGATAAATGTACAGTTCCGATGCCGCTAAATAGCTTTTGTTTATTTACTTGTTACTATGGTAATTAATTCTGGTATTCATGGTGTTGTTGACATCTTTAGTAACAGTATTTAATATATTTCATTACTTATTCATTGCATCATCAGAAATACTAATAAACATAAATTTTATAATCGTTTAAGATAATTACAAAATATATAGACGTATCTGTATACAAAATTGCAAAATATATCGATACAATCGCATATCAGAAATATTAAAAACTGCAGGAACGGATAAAGGTATAGTTGTAATGTCGCTAAATATCATTTGTTTATTTACTTGTTACTATGGTAATTAATTCTAGTCTCTACGGTGTTGTTGACATCTTTATACGCGTCAACAAATGGGCATAATTAAAATGGCCTAAATTGTGCGAACGTAGTAGAATATTAAATTATAAGTTAGCGAGTATTTTTCGCCTTGTGTCAAAGGTTACCTGTCCAAACTTTGGTGGCAAACGGTGTAACGGTGTGGATTTGTATTCAGTATCCATAAATCCTCCGATTTTGAGTTTTATATATATAGATTTCATAGTTACGTTTTCAACATATCATGTAGGCTTACTTTGGTCTCTGACTTCAATGGCCGATTTCAATGGGCCCGATTCTCCTGCTCTGTTAAATTTCGTAGTCCTTCAGTCTTACGACTGGTTTGTACCCTCCCCGCATATACCCGTGGTACTGAGTCTCTCACAGGTATATGGGACCTACAGTTTAACGCCGGATGCGAACGGCCTGGTTGGGGAAGGTTTATACTAAGCAGTATACCTCTCGCTGGTTTGCCATTGCCTTGCGAGGGGGAACGATCGTATCTAAATCAGATGGCCCCCGGCGGGAATTGAACCCGCGCCGACAGCGTAGCAGCGCCACACGCTAACCACTACGCCACGACCGCTCCCTCTGTTCAATATAATCTGTTTTTATACTAACGCCCTCCACTATTTGAAGCTGGTTTAACGCATTTTCCGCCATCCCATGCGCACTGCAGTCACCAATGTGTGTAATGTTCACAACTGTCGATTGTTATACCTACACTGACGGATCCGGATTGGAGTTTTAAATGAACCAAAGTTCACGGGGGGGGGGATAGAAATAGGCGAAACATTAACAGGCATGACATCTGTTTACGTCTGAAGCACTGTAGAAGAGCCATGTTTAATTTCCTAGCAAGGTCCTAACAAGGGTTTTTTAGTATTCTCTAAATTATATATTACCAGGCTGTCAGTCCATGGTCGATTGCTGTGAATTCTCGACATCATCGGCAGCGTTTCGTTTCCCACCCTCGGGAATCTGCTTCAGGACGCAAAAAACGACGAAGTGTTACAACAACGTTACGGCGGATCTTAGTTAGTTGCTTTTATCCGATGTCAAGAGTCGGTATCGTTCGGCCTAACATCTGCCTGTCGAGATCTGCTGTCGAGAATTTACAGCAACCGACCATGGACTAACAGCCTGGTATTGAATAATTTTCAGAATATTGATACCGGCCGTATCAGCTTAAGACAAAAATTAAGTATTTGTTACATGTGTTACAGAGGCTTTTAAACTCAGAAAACAAACAAGAAATTGTACTAAACGGTTGCTGCTCAAACTGTGTGGGGAAAGTATTTACAGTATAACCAAATGCACCATCTGTCAGTTGTTCTTTTTCTCTTTTGACTAAACCTTGATTAGTTATTGAAAACACACGGAGAATTTTGTTCTTTTTTTGGGGGGGGGAGAGGGATTGCAAAAAATAAATATGACAAAAATGTTACTTACCATCAACAAACGTACACACAATTGATTTGTTATTACTTATTACACACAACATTTACATCTTCCTTAATACAAAAATAGAAGGATTAATAGACAAGTAGAAGGCGGCTCAGGTAGACCAGTGGGTATGGCGCCTGGCCACTAATCTAGAGGTCCCGCGTTCGGTTCCCGGGTCCGCGCCATAAAATCAAGGTGCGTTTTTCAGCCCCCAGGTCGACTCAGCCTGTTGAAAATGAGTACCTGGGATAACATTCTGGGGATAATAATGGGCGGCTGAAGCGTAGTGCTGGCCACGCTGCCTTCCTTGTATGCCGTACGGCTCACATAAGGCAGCCTACCCTGCCTGACTCCTAAGCTGCTTCGGTGGTACACATGGGAGCCATTATTGTTATTAGGATTAATACGTTTTCAGCTGAACCAATAAACCTGTTTGAAAATTAAAAAAAAGGAGCTACTACTATATTAGCGTATTAGCTGAAAAAATAAAATAAAACAGACTAAAATTAAGAGATTTAGAAAATTCGTCAACTTTTTCGACCCTATTGGGAGAGTCCGAACCGTTCCCCTCCCCCCCCCCAGGAAATACGCCCCTGGATAGACACAATTGGTTAGTTATTGCTTATTACATATAACATTTATATCTACCTTACAACGCCATAATACGCTTTAACCTGTGTGGTTTCGAAGCGCCTTAACCTCCTTTGTCTACTCTCATCCTTCAACCACTCACTGGAACAATTGAAGTACGTAGTTCTGCGTGCTATTACTCAGGCAGCTGATTCGTGTTTGCACATTTTTCGTTTATTTTGAGACCTAAAGGGAAGTCTACACATGATGCAATGTGGCTTTTAGTACGACTCTGCAAACGAAAAGAGTTTTTTATTTATGATCACAGAGTTGTGTGGTGGCCTTTAAAGATAAATATCCAATGAAGACTAAGATAGTTATAAAAAATAACACTTTAGAACCAGTGAGCCGTTTCAAATATCTCGGCTGTCCAGTAATCTATGGATCTGAATATGATATAAGAGAGAAGATAAAT
This sequence comes from Magicicada septendecula, assembly GCA_034769895.1. Taxonomy (NCBI): domain Eukaryota; kingdom Metazoa; phylum Arthropoda; class Insecta; order Hemiptera; family Cicadidae; genus Magicicada; species Magicicada septendecula. The sequence continues at coordinate 26,371,625 of CM068368.1, read as the reverse complement.
AAATTTAGGAATATTTGTGGTACGATTCATAGAATCTTAGAAATAAAACAAGACACAGCATACGGATAAAATTGTATACAATACAATGCAATACCCACGTTGCATGGGTATATAAAATATAATATAAATATAAAAAATATTAAAAAAAAAATATTAAATATAAAAAAATATTATATTTATAGTATAAATATATATAAAATATAAATTTTATATTTATGCACTACCCACGTTGATTTACGCGAGCGAGACGTGGGTCATTACGAAAAAGGAAAGCGGCAAGATTCACAGTGCTGAAATGGAGTTTCTTCGAAATACTTTAAATTATACATTGTAAGAAAGAATAAGGAATGAAGATATCAGTGCAGAACTCGGAGTAAAGGATATAAATGAAATTGTTTCAATTTACTGAAGACAATGGTGGGATCATTTGCAAAGGATACCAGAGGATCGATTGCCGAAAGCGGCACTGAACTATAAAACCATTGGTAGAAGAGATGTGGCTTGTCCGAGGATCAGATGGGTGCCAGAACAGATTTATATAACCTAACCCTTGAAGAGGAGAAGAAGAAGAAGAGTTGTGTGAAATAATCTAAGCCGGTAACTGATCTGCACAATGCTCTGTGCCTTATCGTTGTTTAATCATAAAATAAGTAGAACAAGGCGATAATAACTCAGTTAGAAATTTGCTTACAAGAAACCAAACACATTGAACGGTTATTCACACCGTTCAGAGAGGTCAGTATTCTGTTGAGCTGAATAAAAGTGGCGATTATACGATTGTAATATTTTTCTGTTTCCAATTGCGAGCAACGTTATCAACATCATAAATTACGTTTCCATTATTCGTCAGTTTCCTTATTTCTCTATGCGCTGTTTGATAAGAGCCTGCACTCGGTCAAAGTGATAACAGCGAAACCACGCCCTCTACAGCATCGCTGCCCAACTACCGTCGTGAGACTGCCTACGGTATGTAACGCGCGCGCGCGCGCGCACACACACACACACACACACACACACATTCACGTGTAATCGTGTTTTTTCGCTTTTCTGTACAAGATAATATTATGCGACTGTTTCTTAATTTTGTAAATTTGTCCCAGACTTTCTTATTTCCGTTAGCTTTTGTGATTCCAAGCAAATTGTTAAAATACGTTATTATGCTTCGAATAAATAAAGCATTGACACTTCTGGAGACGCTAACGGACAAATTAAAAGTATGGAGGAATGAGCTGTGTGACAATGTCGTTACTAAGGCAGAGCAGGTATGTAATGAATGGAGTGTCAGTATAACAAAAAGGATAAGAAGGAAGCGCATGACGCCAGGGGGAGTATGCAGACGATTCTGCATTAACCGTTCGGCAAGAAATGCGACGTTCGCTAATAGAAATTCGGACACACTGTCAGTTAAAATTCCAAGCCGTTTCTCTAACATAAAAGAGTTAGAATAACGCTTTGGTTTCTTCTTAAATTTTAGGCGTACGTAAATGACGGGGATATACATTTTAAGGAACAGCTTTCCCAGATCAATATTAAGTGCACAGTCCTTGCAAAACTGTATCTACATGACTTAAACAGTAAAGTTCAGTGACTTAAAATACGTCATACTTTTATTTAAAAGGCAAAAACGTTAACGGAGAACAAAAAGATTTTACACCTCAGGGACTGTTACAATAATGTGTTCAATGAGATTAGAAAACTACAAAACACCAACAACAGCTTTAAAAAATTTTTCTTACGTTACCAGTATCTGTGTCTTCTTGTGAAAGATCGTTTAGTAAACTTAAATTGTTTAAATCTTACCTACGATCAACAATATCTCAGGACAGGTTATCTAATCTAGCGATACTTTCAATTGAAAACGACATTGCTTTGTCTTTAGATTATAGTGATTTAATATTTGACTTTGTAGCAAATAAGACAAAGAAAGTTACATTTTAGAACGTCTCGTTTTAAATATTGATTAAATATTAAAAGTAAATATTAAGTGTTTATGAATAGAAGACGGAACCATTAAACTGTAATGGTAAGAGATTTACTTTATTACTTTTAATGTAGTTCTTTGTTTAACTTTATGTTGCTTTAGGATATTGTTCAAGGAATTTGCATTTTTATTAGAACGTTTTTATGTTATAAATTTTGTATGTTACTACATTTTTTTAGTCAACATTTGTTAATAATAAATGTATACAAACTGAATACAGGTAATATTATAATATGTAATTTCTTAATTTTGACTTAACAAATATTGTTAAGACGTTTGCTGAACGTGCTTTCATACAAAAATCTATATATATTTGCATTTATTAAGTACTTTGTTCACTGGATGAGCCTTCATTTTTGCTATTTTGCCCCCCCCCTTTAATTGTGAGGGTGAGGCGGTCGACGATTTCTTTGCCCCGGTACCAAAAAGCTTAGCTATGCCACTGCATTCAAATATCTGTCTCGCTTGATAAGAGCCTGCACTCGGTCAAAGCGATAACAGCGAAACCACGCCCTCTACAGCATGGCCGTCCAACTACCGTCGTGAAATACCAGGGTTCACTAGTCGTTTCCACTTCCTTATCAGATCGTCAAAACAATTGTTGAAAAGAGTAAGTGATATACTGCAACTTGATTGAGAGATATCTGTTGAGATATGCTACAGTTATTGTTAACCACTATTCTTGTTTCTTTATATAGGGACTGTATAGTTCTTATAAGTTGTTTTGAGTATCCCCGTTCTCCTAATACCTGTCACAGCAACGTTCTATCAAAACTACTACTACTACTACTACTACTACTACTACTACTACTACTACTACTACTACTACTACTACTACTCTATCAAAACCCTCTCAAAATCAACGAAAGCTATAGGCGTAATTTTATTGAACTCACGATGTTTCTCAAAGATTTGTGTAATAATAAAAGCATTGTTTGTACAAATTTTGCTGTTCATGAAGCCGTTTTGTTCTTCGAAATAGTTGCTTGGAAATAGTCTGCAGACGGTGTTTTTTGTTCCTCGCATATGTTTTTCATTGAGTATCAACCAAATATATGCCCTTATACTTATTATAGTCATATACTATGACAATAATATAAGTAAATTTTTAAGGAAAATGTTTCTTTACTATCAGTTACTGCAAAGTCTAGTAACATAAAATAGGTATAAAGATCCCCTTCGTTTGGAAATATACGGATGAGCGTGCGCACGCTTGTGAATTCATGCGCGACGTGAAGTAATATGTAACGAATATGCATGTGTGTGTGTGTGTGTGTGTGTGTGTGTGTGTGTGTGTGTGTGTGTGTGTGTGTGTGTGTGTGTGTGTGTGTGTGTGTGTGTGTGTGTGTGTGTGTGTGTGTGTGTGTGTGTGTGTGTGTGTGTGTGTGTGTGTGTGTGTGTGTGTGTGTGTGTGTGTGTGTGTGTGTGTGTGTGTGTGTGTGTGTGTGTGTGTGTGTGTGTGTGTGTGTGTGTGTGTGTGTGTGTGTGTGTGTGTGTGTGTGTGTGTGTGTGTGTGTGTGTGTGTGTGTGTGTGTGTGTGTGTGTGTGTGTGGGTCAACATTTAGCGTTGTAAAGTGCATTTTATAACGAATGTCATAACGGCGTGCGCTTCCGTGTCCGTGACTAGCATTCGCATAGTGAAAACATGTTAACAATGAGTTTCCCAAATATAATTACTTCACTAACGACTCGGAACACAAACACAAAGTTTTTTATGGGTAAAAACGTTGAGCCTCTGAAGAAGCTTTTTAAAAAAGCGAAAACCGTTTCAGGTTATAAGATAAAACTTTACGTGTTTACCCATAAAAAACTTTGTATTCCGAGTCGTTAGTGAAATATCTATATTTAGTTAAGTAATGGACACTTCATGGACAACGAAATCCAAATAATTTTCCGTCAAAGCAAAATAGAAAAAGAAGGATAAAAGATTTACGTACGAGCGCGTTCTTTCGCGTGAGTGCGTGCGTGCGCGTGAGTCGTCCTGTATGTGAGAGAGATGGCAGTTGAAATGACAATTGGTATTGGTACATATGCAATCAGATCGACGTCAAGTTCCAAAAAATGACAAAACCTAACATCAACACTGCTTCCAAACGTCAAGGTCAAACTGGATAATCATGTGTTTCTTATGGGCGATAAATATTTCCAAATGATCCCCCTTTTGAAGTTGAAAATTTCAGACTGGTTTCAGCGAAAAAGGGCAACGCCAAATTATTCTCCACTGCCCAGAGTATACGTAACTAATTAGAAATCATGGAAAAAAGTGAACGATAACTATTTTTTAATAATATTGAAAGTTAACAATTTGACCTTGAAATAGCGAAGAAGAATACTACATAACATATGTTTTGTCGCATCGCGTTTACTGAAATAGTACCACGGTTTTGGCTGTTTGCACATATGTTTCAACGTTTTCTAAGCTTACATCTATGTGTATTTATAGTTAATAATAAGTAGAAGTACTCTCTTTATAAATGAATGATAAATAAGTTAGGTATTCAGCAAAGAAAATGAGGTAATAATTCATTAATGATATGCAGTAATGTATGAATCAAATATTTAGCACACATTTTAAAAAATTGCCTTTATTGAATTAAGAAGAATTACTACCCGCGCGTGCGCGCACAAACACACACACGCCGACTCGCAATTTCGTACATAATTATCTTCAATATTAACGTATTTACTATTTAAATTTTACGTTGAACACGACTAGAATAAAAATGGATACTTAAAATAAACAATACTGTAATTTTAAAATTAATTATAATTAATATAATTAATAAATTCTAAAAATAATAAAGTTAATAATAATTCATTCATTTTAAAATTAATGTTAATTTTCTGTAATTTACATATTTCAAACGTTTTACTAATAAAATTCCTCAATACATTGGAATACCACATCTTGTTCCGAAAAGTGTCATTTCATGCCATCTGGCGGTAGTTCTTCTAAGGTTTACCGCTGACCAGCCTGTAAACACAGAATCAAATAAACGAATTTAGAAAGTTTATTTGTTGTCTCAATTTTTAAACATACCTTCCTCTTTGAAATAATAATACCAACAGTACTAATAGTAGTAACAACAACAATTATTATTAAAATTTGTAATATGAATATTAATAATAATTTCAATAATAGAATTAATATTTCTAAAAAATCCTTGAATAAACGAAGGAAATTTATTATTTTTATGTTTACGATCTTCTCAAATATAAAAATACAAGCTAATATATAAATGTAGTGTACTTACATGTCTCGAGGGAGAAACTCATGGTCAAGTCACTAAAATTTGTGTAACCAGATGACTTGGCCAGTTTTTCAAAAATCTTCAGTGCATTGTAAAGTTCGGTGATATTCTTTTAGAAACTCTGATTCTTTCACTCTTAAAGCATGTTATCTCATCTATGGAACAAAGATGGTGTTTTATGATAAACGTTGAGCGGAAGTTTTTGTTTTAAAGTCATGCTAAAGATCGCTGTCAAAATATGACAGTTGTCAGACTGGACACTGTTAATACGTTTATCTAAAACGGTTTCTCCTTATTCAGTCGTCAGTTTTATACCCTCCCCTCGTATTAGAGTGGTGCGCGTTACAGGGTCTCTCACAGTGGTCTGAGACCTATAGTTAAACCCCGGATACAAACGTCTTAGCTAGGGAAGTTTAATACCAGTGGTTCCCAACCATTCCCCGTACCCGCGTCGAACCCCTATGGTCTTCCGCGTTCATTACGAGTACAACCGGCGCTAAAAGAAACGTTATGGGAGTTTACTCAATAAAAAAACTTGATACGACATGAATAGTATACTTATTATTTCTTCTTCTTCTGATAGTTCCTATCCGTTTCGGATGTTGTATATCATACAGGCTATTTCAACTTTCTGTATTGCTGCACGGAATAAGTCAGTTGTATTCATGCCAAACCATGTCCTTAAGTATCTCAGCCATGATATTCTCGGTCGCCCAACTCTTCTCTTTCCAAGTACTTTTCCCTGTAGTTTGGACTGCAATAAGTAAAATCTCTGTTCATTTCTCATGAGATGTCCCAGATACTGGAGCTTTCTTGTCTTCACTGTCTTAATAACTTCCCTATCTTTTCTAATTTTTCTAAGAAATTCAACATTAGTTATATGTGCTGTCCATGAAATGCTCAGTATTCTACGGTAAAGCCACGTTAAGATTTCAATTTTTTAGCTTCAGTAAAAGTCCAAGATTCTACACCGTAGGAGAGGGCAGAGAATACGTAGCAGTGTAAAAGTCTCATCTTTCTGTTTATTGTTAAATCGTGACTTTTGAATAAACTGCTCATTCTAGTGTACACTGCTCTTGCCTTTTCAATTTTGCTCTTTATTTCTCGAGAGTGGTACCAATGTTCATTGACTATAATACCAAGATATGTAAATCCAACACTTTTGTTTTATCTCCCATTCTTTCAAGCTCTTCCTCATTCGTCACTCTGTTCTTCCAGGAAATCATTTCCATTTGTCTTGATGTCCTGTAAGCTCTTCTCCTCTTCTCTGCTTAATGTCCAAGTTTCTACCCCGTATAGGACCACGCTCCAAAGAAATCGTTTCACGTCCTCTTTCTTAGCTTTGAGTCTAGTGGCCAGAACAATAATGTTTACTTTCTGTTAAGGGCTCCCTTTAAGCCAACCTACATTAGAAACCTGTCCGAGTTCTTCAGTTGCTATTTTAATCTGCGCAATCGTGCTCACCTTGCTCACGACCTTGATCTTTGTTTTCTTTATACTGATTTTTATTACAAACTACAGAGCGGTCGTGGCGCAGTAGCTAGCGTGTGGCGCTGGTACGCTGTCGGTGCGGGTTCGATTTCCGCCTAGGCCATGTGATTTAGATACGATCGTTTCCCCTCGCAAGGCGATAGCAAACCAGCGCAAGGTATCCTGCCTAGTATAAACCCTCCCCAACTATGCCCGTTCGGATCCGGCGTTAAACTGTAGGTCCCATACACCTGTGAGAGACTCTGTAACACATGCACCACGGGTATTTGCGGGGAGGGTACAAACCAGTCGAAACACCGAAGGACCCAATAATAATAATATTACAAACTAAACTATCGTATAGGTATTAGAAATACCGTATGGTCTCGTAGCCAATGAAAGGAAAATGCCAGCCTACCCCTCGTCGTTGAGCAGAGCGGACAAATCCTATGGAGGCTGACGGAAGAATGTCTGCCAGAATAACGATTTTCCCCTGGACCAAGCGTCAACGGTCTCTCGTGATGGAGGGTGTGCGGGTAGATGTTCAGGGCACCTTCTTGCTCTTGACATGGGAACTGTCCCTAGAGGCGGATGAGCCAAAGTGGAGATGGAGAAAGCCACTCCAATAAAGATCTTTGAAATATGCTTAATAGTGGATGGTATGGTACTTTATACTACAAATGAATCCAGAGCTTAATAATACATTTCTGTTAAACAATTTGATACAGCCCATAATTAATCTCCATGCGATGTTTATTTTTATGTCGTCATCATCATCATCATCTTCAACGATTAAACCAAGGACGGTTTGTTTCGGTCTCAAAGAGGCAAAGATTAGAGCTGGTCACTCCAGCGCTTCCTCGGACGTCCCAATCAGCTTATAGTTCCATCGTCGTTTGGGGATGCGGCAGTCATCCATTCGGCAAAGATGTTCCCACCAATTCACCCGATACTGGGCGATCCTGACGAGTATACTCATAATATTCAGTTCCTGCCGTATATCTGTGTTTCTTCTATGATCATGGAGAATATACCGTGCCACGTGCCTGATAAATCTCATTTCAGCCGCTTGGATTCGACTGGGCTGGCCTTTCGTTAAAGTCCAATTCTCAGATACATAAAGAAGTGTGGGAAGAGCCATCCCCTTGTAGAATTTTTAGCCGTGTTCCTTTACTTGCTGACTTAAGGGTTCGCCTAATGGTCCCGCACATAAGGTTGAACCTATGGAACTTATTCACAACGTTATTTATTTTATGTATGCGACATATTCAATCACACAATTCATCGGCCTGGTTTCAAGGTTAATTGTTGTCTCACTCCTTGTACATGAACTGCCACACAATGTCCTGAATACCTTACCTCACAGTCTACTTGGGTCGGATTGTTATTAATTATAGTCCATGTGTGTATATCTACACCTCTCGTAAAAGTTATCTGTGTAGATTTGTGGCTGTAAACATTCATCTGACTTTGTGGAGCCGTCGTATAAAATAATCAGAGGATTTTGTAAATCATTCGATGTTCAGTACTGACAACGTGAACAGTCCCGTGGCCGTAATCGGACTGGAATATCTGCTGTGAGGATGAGATACAATTAGACAGGGCTCCTACGGTCATCCCATATTTCATTATGTGGACACTATTGTTATAGTATTAGCTAATTACTTGGTCGTTAGCTACAGTTGTCTTATAGTTTAATTTCTAAGAATCTGTCTGATAGATAACACTTCACAACAGTAAGCTAGATGTTTTAGTTTTAATTTTATAAGCCTAGAATCCAATTTAGAAGCTTCACTTCCAAATTGTTTCATTTCGTATTTTCATTGCGTCCCCTATTCCCAACCTACTTTAGTAATACAAATTAAGATTGTTGTAGAAAATATTGTAATAGGAAACTTAATATTGTTTTGCGTGGTCTTCCAACGTTTGTAATATTATTTTTCCTTTATACGTATATCGTAAAACGTGTTGAGGTACCCTTTTCGCTTCCATTCTACTTTTATGTTCAATCCATCTCAGCTTACATTCCTCGATTCTTCCATTTTCAGAGACTATACCCAATTCATATTTTATCACATCATTTCTAATTCTGTCGTTTCGTGTCTCAAGACATTCATCTCTGCAGCTTGTATATGATATGTAGGTTTTTTTAGATAACACCCATGCTTCCGAGCTGTAAAAAACCAAGAGGACGGCCATAACTTTATAGAACTTCACTTGAGTTTTCTTTCTTTGTTTTGTCCATAAAGTTCTTTTAGTAGTGCCACAAATCGGCTGAAATCTGTTTGTCTTACTCTCGATGTCCTCGTCAAAGTGATATGTAATATCACTTCCTAGGTATTGAAAGTGGGGTATTTGCTCCAGCAATTTATCAGTGATCGTAATTTTTGATATTATGGGATGTTTGCCCTCGAGAGCCATTATTTTTTTCTATTTGTATCGGCCATCTGAGGACCACATGCCAATTTCAATTCCTTATTCCTTGTTCTTTTCTTTTTCTCCAATATTCTTTCATCTAATCTTTCACTCTACTAGGTTCTTCCGCTCTCTCTGCCGTTGGGAACTGAAATGCCTCATCCGCATTTGATACCGTTGACCGGGTTCCACCTGTAACCCTAGGCCCTTACTGGGTGCTATCGTCTAGACCCAGATCGACACAGGTTTTTGAACAGGTCTGCTCCTCTAAGGCCCTTCCGCACGTCTTGCTGTTGGATCATTGAGATCTCTTCCACCATTACGTCCATTGGTCTTCACAGAGGTCCGTTAGCATCTGTAGCTACAGCATTGTTACAGAAAGTCCCAGGTGGCACGACGGGGACGTGGACTTGACTTACCGCCATTACTTTTGGTTTATTAATAGATGCATTCAAATTGTATTGAAAAATGTGATAGCTCAGTTTGTGAAAGGCTCTCTGTATGTTGTCTTCTGTTTCTTGCATAATGGGCTGGTCATCTGCATATAATAAAGTATTCAAACTAGTATCTTGGACACCATCGACAGTAAGCTCTCTGGTAATAACCCTGCAGTTTCTGTTAGGTCTCTGAGAATCGTAATGATTGGACACGTTCTCGCTGTGCTGTATAATGTTAGAGTTACAAAAAAGAAGACTACCAGAAGTCAATGATGGAACGAAGACGAGTGGTAGATGGCTAGAAATGCAAATAGACACATTTGATTAGACGATGTATAATTTAAATTAAATTTGTAGCTAAAACAACTGTATTTCTTTTAATTTACACCTAATTGTGTTTCATGAGGAACCTAATTACATATTTTGATTTCATAACATCTAAAATAGTAATCCATGCGAAGCTACTCCATGACGTCATGACTAAAGCGCTATCTAATGGTGGTTCTTGAATTCAACAGAGTTGTATAAGTACAGCATTCGTAATTTTATTTCTCGGTAATAATGTTTTACTGAAACCATTACAGATTTGGTTAAAACTTTTGCAGATGCTCATAAATCTTATTAATTGTTGTTTATTAACTGATATTATATGGCGAGATCCAAAGAATTATTTTGGGGAGGTGTATATATAGAAACTAGATAAACTTTTTTTTTTTATTTTTTCTCTCAAAAGGAACACGTAATTTCTTTGATTATTCATATAGTTATTACAGATTTATAATAGCCTATAGTTTGTGACACAAGTCACATGACAAAAATACATTTACAAAAGTTTTAAAAAAAAAACACTTGTCCTTTTCTCTAAAGTAGAGTAATTTGTATTATTCAATATGGTCCTTTCGTACTAATAATGAAAATATTTTAGTAGATAGAAACCAACCTAGCTCCCACCGATTTGAACTCAGATCAGATGTAAGAAATTAAAGGTCGAACAGACCTAGTATATTTAAATGTTTGCTTTAAATCCTTTTCTTAATCCAACATCGAGGTCGCAACCTAATTTATTAATATGAACTCTCCAAATTAATTACGCTGTTATCTCTAAGGTAATTTAATCTAAAATAAAAAAACTGGATAAATAAGACATTAATTTATGCAACATTTATTAAAAGTTAAATTTATTTAAATGACACCCAACAAAAAATAAACTACATTTTTAATTACTAATTGGACAGTAATGTGGGAATTGTATAATCGAAAGGTTGGCTAATCTGATCTTGGTCCAGCCATGCTCGCGTCGGCAATAATGTCGTTACAGTGCTTCGAGCGTCCGAATGCAGCAGACGTGAGTTACGCTTGTTGCTTCGGCTGTCATTTCTTTATTGTCGCGACAAATTATGTAGGCCTTAGGCCCTACAATATTTCATTTTTGTAGATTCGAGTGTTGCGTAATTGCGCCTCACCTTTATAATGTAACATTTTTAACCGAACGTGATCTTTCAAATTTTATAATGCGTACAAGGCTTAGCTAACCTTACGAATTCAAAATTAAATTGTAATATTTATACCTAATAAATGTATTAAACTACCGTCCACTCGCTCATCATTATTTTCTTCATCCTGGCAAATTTAATTCCACTAAAATATTAATTTACAAGCATTAATTCTTAACGTTTTTTTAGTTACTCCGCGCCTGGATTCATCATTTTAACCTTCTTTCACAACTTTATACCCTATCGAGCGGCTTCTCATCATTTCTTTTACTTCAATTTCTGGCCATCACGGGCGATTCAGTATGTTCGCTGATCCGACCGTGTCGGGATTTATTCAACATTTCTTTCGTCGTCGTCATTGAGTTTCATAGACAACACCAGTACATGACCATCCACGTGTTAACGCCTACACGCTAGATTGAGCAGTTCCAGTTGAGAGCAGTCATCCATCCAGTCCGTGCGTGTCTGCCATCTGCTCCACGGCGTCAACGCTGCAGGACATCTCACAGAAGGTACGACATCAACGCCATCAGTAAAAGGTGCGTACAATGACGGAAGAAGGCTTAAGAGTGTTGGTTAGAAAGAGAGGCGGCTTAAAGTCCGCCATAGTGCGAATCAATTCCGCAGTACTTAATTTTGATAAAAACAGTAATACCAAACATGTTTTAACTGTCAGTCTAGAAAGTTTAAAGAGTTTAGCAATAAAATATGATGAGGTACAGTCTGAAATTGAATTAATTTCTAAAGACATAAGTGCTGCCCAAGAGGACAGAGTCGAGGTTGAAGAACTTTTATATTCAACCGAGGCTAACATCTTACAACTAATAGACACCTTCAACATTCAGACTGGATCTCAAACATTAAGCAGTAACATTCAATTAAAACCTATAAGTTTGCCCTGCTTCACAGGCAACATTCTCGAATGGCAGCACTTTTACTCAATATTCCTAGACTTGGTACATGCCAGATCTGACTTAACTTCAGTGCAAAAACTACATTACTTATATTCATCTCTCAAAAATGAACCACTAGATCTAATTAAGGCCTTGCCTATTTGTAATGAAAACTATTCAATAGCGTTAAGTTTGCTGTCCGCTAGATATGACAATAAATTCATATTAGCTAAATATTACATTCAAAATTTACTAGAAGTGAAGTCTACAACCAAGGACACTGTACAGAGCTTAGCAGAATTTATAAATACAATAACGTCTTCTGTCAATTCGCTGACAGCTATGCAATTGTCAGTGGATTCATTTGTACTCATTACTGTACAGCTATTGTCAGCAAAACTTGACCATTCCACATTTAAATTATGGAAAGAATCTATAGATTCTGAAAATCTTCCTTATTTTCAGAGTTTTATACAGTTTTTAAACGCCCGTAGACAATTATTAGAAAACACGTTACCGATAGAAGCTGGACAGCAGCTTAACAAACCAACTTTAAAATTTAATAATAAGTCTGAAAAACATAAGTTACGAAACTCTGCTGGCAGCACTGCATTTAAAAGTTATCATTCGATTTCAAATAATTATTCTTGCCCATGCTGCAAGGCAAGTCACCCAATTTATATGTGTGACAAATTTCGCGATTTAAGCATATCGGAACGAGGGCAATTTATATTAAAGCATAAATGCTGCACTAATTGTTTAAGACCAGATCATTTTTCACCTAATTGCAAGGTCAAACAATCATGTAAGATCTGTTCCAGACGACACCATACATTGCTTCATATAAATAATGGGTCAAAACAGGGTTCTGCCAGCAGTAGTAATTATTGTTCATTTAAGCTTCAATCAGCAAACAATGTTATTTTATCTACAGCCGTCGTGTTCGTCATCGACCGTGCTGGTAACAGGCAACTTGCACGAGTTTTGTTAGATGCAGGGTCCCAGGTAAACTTTTGTACTGCATCATTTGCAAAAAAATTGCAACTTAACTTAACTAAATCTAATATACCAATCTCAGGTATTAATAATGCGACATGTTGCGCCACTAATTTGGTATTGTTTCTCGTTATCAAAGGTTCACCCTCCGTGCGCAGTCTTATCTGCGTTGACCCACAAACTTCCAGCACAATCTTTCGACATAAATCATTTTAATATCCCAGATAATATTTTCCTTGCTGACCCACATTTTAATGTATCAGCTGACATAGACATACTGTTAGGAGCTCAGTTTTATTTAGACTTGATCAAGCTAACAAATATGTACGTGGTCCTAACTTTCCTGTTATACAAGAAACTAAGTTAGGCTACATTCTAGCAGGCAATTTGCCTAAACATTGTCATTCTAAGGGTCCTGCTGTTTCGTTCTTGGCAAGAAACCACGATGATCAAATTCTAGCGTCTCTTGAGAAGTTTTGGGAGACTGAAACCGTCCTTGATAATGCACCCATTATTAACGATTCAGTTTGCGAGGAACATTTTGTTAAGTCCACTCATCGTAATGATGAAGGTAGGTTTGTCGTCTCATTACCATTCGTGTCTGATAATCCCCAGTTGGGTGAGTCCTATGCTACCGCTGAAGGGAGATTTTTAAGTTTAGAACGCAGGTTCAAGCGTGATTCTGAGCTTGCGCGTGAATATGCAAATTTTATTCAGGAATATAGGGATTTTGGCCACATGGCGCTGGTTAATTCCAAGGTTTCAAATACCTACTATTTATCCCATCATGCCGTTTTCAAACATTCTAGTTCCACGACGAAGCTTCGCGTCGTTTTTGATGGTTCGGCCAAAACTACCAACGGTCTTTCTCTCAATGATATTTTGTTAGTGGGCCCAAATTTCCAACAAGATCTTTTCTCTATTCTTTTGCGATTTCGTATACACAACTATGTTCTGATCGCTGACATCGAGAAGATGTATCGACAGATTCTAGTGTCTAATAACGATTGTCATTACCAACGTATTCTGTGGCGTAATTCTCCGCTTGAACAATTTAAACATTTCGTGCTGCGAACTGTAACATACGGTACTGCTTGCGCTTCATTTTTGGCAATTCGCTGCCTTATTAGATTGGTAAGGATAATGAAGTTTCTTTTCCTGACGCTGCTTCAGCTATAATTAATGATTTTTATGTCGATGATTTGTTAACCGGTGCAGACACCATTTCTAATCTAATCAAGTTAAAATCTGACTTAAGTACGTTGTTGAGTCAATATGGCTTTACTCTACATAAATGGGCATCAAATGAACCAAATGTGGTCACTGAGCATAATAACTTATCACTTCCATTAAACAAACAAGGCAATCTGCGTACTTTGGGCATTCTTTGGAACAACTTTACAGAATCATTCTTGTTTGACATCAAGTCATTTCCAGTTGAGTCAAGTATTTCTAAGAGGAGAATCCTGTCAATTATAGCGGGTATCTACGACCCATTGGGACTTATTGGTCCAATTGTTTTTCTTTATAAACAGTTTATGCAGCTGTGGTTGTGCAATCTTGGTTGGGATGAGCCAATTTCTGACCAATTATATTCGTATTGGCGTTCATTATGCGATAAGTTGTATTTAATTAGTAAAATTATTGTTCCACGCTCCATACGCAGCAAGTCTGAGACCAAGCTAGTTGAATTACATGGTTTTGCGGATGCCTCTGAAAAGGGTTATGGATGTTGCATTTACGTTAGAGTTATTTATCAAGATTTAATGGCCTCTTGTCACCTTTTGTGTTCTAAATCTCGCGTGGCTCCACTACGATAGGTGTCATTACCCCGCAATGAGCTCTGTGCTTGTTTGTTGTTATCGCGACTTCTATTCAAGGTCACCCCTGCTCTCCATTCCTTTGTCAATAGCGTACACCTGTACTCCGACTCCATGGTATCTCTCTATTGGATTCATGCTCAGTCTTCTAGGTGGAAGACCTACGTCGCTAATCGTGTTGCTGAGATTCAGCGTCTCACTGAAACCTACACATGGCATCATATTGATTCGCAACATAATCCTGCTGACCTTATTTCTAGAGGATGTCACCCTGACGTTTTGCGCGATTGTTCGCTTTGGTGGCATGGTCCCGCTTGCCTGTCTCAATTTTCTGAACCCAATCTTTTTTCACCTTTCACACCTTCTAATGTGCCGCTTCCTGAATGCTCCGTTGAGGAGAAACAAACCCCCAAACTTTCTCTAATTTCTACCCTACCTATTGATCTCTCTAAGGACTTTTCCTCGTTGCACCGACTGACCCGCGTGTACACTTATTGCTTTCGATTTATCAAAAATATTAGACCCTCAAGGACAGAGAAAATCTCGGGAGTTCTTACCCCTACCGAAATTCATTCTACTCTTAACTTTTTCATAAAGTAATCCCAGTCGATCCACTTCGCTGCTGAGCTTAATTGACTTTGAAATGGGGCTTCTGTCTCTATTAGGAGTAAACTGTCTTCTCTGGACCCATTTCTTGATGAGTTTGGCATCATACGTGTCGGCGGTCGCCTACAGCAGTCGCAACTACCCTATGATAATAAGCATCCTACTGTCTTGCATCCATCGGCTCACATCACTCGCCTTATAATCGAGAGTGAGCATATTCGTCTCCTCCACCCTGGTGCTCAACTTGTCCATCATTCACTTCGTCAGAGCTGGTGGATCATTAACGCCAAGATAGTCATTCGTTCCATCATTCGTAGATGCGTCAAGTGTCTCAGATTTAATACCAAATATCAAGTTCAAAGGCTTGGTGTTTTGCCATCTCCCAGAATTACTCCTTCCCGGCCATTTTTATTCTGCGCAGTGGATTATGGTGGTCCCTTCATGATCCATCATGGCGGGCAGAGACCTAGGACTTTGTCCAAGTCATATGTGTCTTTATTCATTTGCTTAGCCACCAGGGCCATTCATTTGGAATTGGTTTCCGACCTTACGGCCAATGCGTTTATAGCTGCCTTACGTCGCTTCATGGCCCGTAAGGGCATGCCTAGCCAGTTATATTCTGACAATAGCACGAACTTTAGGAAGGCCCTCAACGTTTTGCATGACCTTTATAATCTGTGGTATAATAGGGATGCCACCTTAACAATCCAATCATTTGCAACTTCTCATGGCATTAAGTAGTCATTCATTCCTCCATCGTCACCTCATTTTGGTGGTCTTTGGGAGAGCGGTATAAAAAGTTTGAAGTATCATTTGCGCCGCGTTGTCGGCAAGTCCATATTCACATTCGAGGAGTTTACTACGGTTTTGTCACAGGTAGAGGCCTGTCTAAACTCACGTCCATTATTTGCCGTTTCATCGGATGTAAACGATCCAGTGCCACTTACCCCTGGCCATTTTTTAATCTGTGCACCATTAACGGCAATACGCGATCCTGACTTATCACACGTTCCCATCTCTCGTCTCGGCCGTTGGCAACTTCTCCAGAAGTTTGTCCAAGCTATTTGGAAATCATGGTCGCGCGACTACCTACACCAATGGAAATTCACAAATGGTGAATACACCTACAGCGTCACAAATGGAAATTCGCTAAAGAAAACGTTTCCATTGGTGATCTGGTATTGCTAATCGAGGATAACTTGCCTCCATTAGCATGGAATTTTGGGTAATCACAGCCACATTTCCCGGACCAGACAACTTAATAAGAGTAGTTGACGTCCGTACGCCTGTTGGCACCTTTCGCAGACCAATTCATAAGTTATGTTTGGTGCCAGCGAGGGACGAACAGTAAACACTACGTCAATGTAGCTACTTAACACAAGTATTAAGTGTTGTGTTAAGTCATTATATCAATACCATGCAGTTAATACTATGCATGTATATTATTATGTTCTTTCTTTATTGTATTTACTATATTGAGTCAGTTTTAGAGGATATTTATTTTCTTTATATAAATTAAAGGATGTCGTTTATTTTCTTTTAAAATTAAATGTATGTAATTATCAAACATGTGTTAATGTTTTAAGAAGATTATGTTAGTTATATAAGCACTTTTATTTTTACCATGAGCTTTAGTTTGTATCATTTCAATTCAGAAATGCTTGTTTTACTTAAGGAAGAGTCAATTTATTTAATATGTAAAGCTACAATTATTTTATGTATTTTCTTGTATACAACATTTGATTTATGTATTATGTCTATTGGTGTTATTGGTTCTTATGTTATAGATTTTGTTATATAATATTCACATGAATTTGGAGCTATACAAACCATGTATGCATATTTGCTGCACATTTTTTGTTAATATTTGTGCATTGCTATTTCTATGAATTTTATGTGTTACTTGCAACTGCTCAACACATGCATTACATTTTTGTATGAACACATTTACTGTACTTGTCACTTATACTATTATATACTATCATGCCTTGTATTCATGTATTTGCAATTATGCAACACACATATTTCTATTGTATTTTATCATATACTTGTATCTATGTAAAACACATTATTGTACCCCGCATCTATTGTCTATGATTATGCACCACGCATATATTTTTGCACATATATTATTATTCATGTTTGTGACTATGACATACATGTCATTACGTTTATATACTTGCAGCAATTCAACGATGCATAATCTGTTTTCACATGTCAATTTATTGTGCATTCTTGCAATTGTTTGGTATAGCATGCACTATTTAATTATTACATTACAGCGTTATGCTAAATCTATGTTTTTACATGCATATAACTTTTGTAATAATCTTGTCTATTCATTTTATATTCAATACTATTATGTATAAATCAGCTGGCCTTGACTGGCTTGGACTGTCAATCATGACTTGCATAAAATATTTGCAATTTGTATCGGACCCATCATGAGATGAGTCACCGATTATTCATCATCAAGCATTATCAGATTAGTCATCATTCATGTTTTGTATTGTATTGTATACATCTCTGCTAATTCATGTACATTTATACTCATGTATAAATCAGTTTTCAAGCCAATTGTGGCCTGTTCAACCTTATCATTATTATTGAGGTTTATCTCTGAGTAGTTTAATGTTATAATATTGTTATCTAACATTCAATGTCAATGATCAAGACAACCTACTGACGGTTGATATCTATTATTAACAACGTACATGTTGTGTTTTCTTTATAATATAAATTATTAAAAAATGTATCATAAAAATCGTTCGATTTTTGCGGGCAGTTATGGACAGTAATGTGGGAATTGTATAATCGAAAGGTTGGCTAATCTGATCTTGGTCCAGCCATGCTCGCGTTTGCAAGCATGTCGTTACAGTGCTTCGAGCGCCCGAATGCAGCAGACGTGAGTTACGCTTGTTGCTTCGGCTGTCATTTCTTTATTGTCGCGACAAATTATGTAGGCCTTAGGCCCTACAACATTTCACTTATGTAGATTCGAGTGTTTCGTAATTGCGCCTCGCCCTTATAATGTAACATTTTTAACCGAACGTGATCTTTCAATTTTTATAATGCGTACAAGGCTTAGCTAACCTCACGATTTCAAATTAAATTGTAACATTTATACCTAATAAATGTATTAAACTACAGTCCACTCGCTCATCATTATTTTCTTCATCCTGGCAAATTTAATTCCACTAAAATATTAATTTACAAGCATTAATTCTTAACAAATATCTATAAATGAAAAGGTTAGCTGAAGGGGGAGGAGGTAATTTTTTCACGTTTGGTATTGATTTAAAGAGTTTGACGAAATTTAAACTTTTTCAAACAAAGGTAATTAGAATTTTTTAATTTTAATTTAAATCATCTATGCGTTAATATCCGCAACCACGGCCCTTCTGGCCACAAATTTGTGGCCACATAATTACATTATTATATAAGCGTAATTATCTGCGTAGTTCAGTTTCTTTATAAGAATAAAATACCTAATTTTTATAGATAAGGTCACTTGAAAATAACATTATATTAAATGACTACCCAATAATAACAGAAAAATCTATAAATAGTGAAAATAGTTTGAGGGTGGGGGATTTGTTTTTAGAAATTACCGGAGCCGAATTCAAGTAAATGATTTTAAAATATAAATCTTAGAATATGGAAGTCATGTTTGGTTCTCCATACCGATAATTTTCTTGTAAGGTTCTCACTCTAAGCCTGTGGTTCCCCTCTTCGTTTCTCGGGCAATTGTCACTTTGAAAATCGCATTGATTTTGGAACGACGAAAAAAGATTATTCAGGATTCGTCACTGTATAGGTTTCATTAGTCGGGAACAGGGAGATCTGTGAAAAATTTAATACTTTATTAATATTCTTTATTAGCATGCTGTAACTTGCAACTCGTAGTAGATTTAGATTTTTTCAGTTTTTCACGTTATATTTTTTTAATAAAATGCTTGCACGTGTGCTTACGAGCACTTAGTATACATTGGTATGTGAGTACAGACAGTAAGTTAGTGACGACGCCTGCTTTCTTGTGGTTCTTGCGAATACACTGTCGTTTTCGTTATAACGGTCGCGCAGTTGTAGGTGGTGGATACTTCTGTGCAAGATACCTCTGTGCACGTCGAGTCAGAATCCGAACCCGTGCATGGAGATAAATCTATTGCCTGAAACACACACAATTTACTCATTATAATTTGAATATGTCTAATAATAAAACAAAAGTATTCTTTTCACCCCCCCCCCCAATTCTTTTCAACTGTGTCCTTGAGAAAGTAGTAAGAATTTGGAATGAAAAATTAAAGAAATGCAAAATATCACCAATCATGTTGGGAAGAAGGAACAAACGTATTGAAGTAAGCTGTTTGGTATTCGCAGATGACTTCGCTATACTTTCTGAACATCTGACAGCTGCAGTAACACAAGTTAATTTTTTAGAGGACGTAGCCAGTAGAACAGGCTTAAGAATGTCTGCAGAAACAACAAATTTCTCACGAACATTAAAAATGCACCAAAATTCCTGCTAACAGATATCGAATAGAGAGAGTTAGAAAATTTAAGTATCTAGGAAAAATAATTCAAGAGAATGGTTTAGAAAAATCTGCTATAGAAGAAAGGATTCAAAAGATGGAAAGGGCATATGGTATAACTAAAGATATTTACAATAAAAGTGTATATCTAAAAATGCGAAAATAAGGCATTACAGTACAGTAGTGAAGCCAGAATGCCTATATGCAAGTGAATGTCTAGCATTGAATTATAATTTAGACAACTGGAAATATTGGAAAGACGAATTATTAGGAAAATATTAGGCCCACGAAAATCTTCTGAAGGTTGCAACTTAAGAAGTAATGATGAAATGTATCAAAGTATAGAAAATATAACAGAAACAATGACTATTATTATAACAGAAAAATAAGACTATTATTTTTTCGACATTTATATAGAATGGACGACAATAGGTTGACAAAGCAAATCTTCAAATATCTGTGGGGGAATAAGTCAAGATCAAGTTGGATTAAAGAAATCCAAAAGGATTTAGAAAAAAAAACGTACGCGCAGAAGAAGAAATTGAAAGAGACGTTTTTCGGGCAAAAGTGTTAAAAATGGAAGGAGTCCAGGGTAGGAGAGAGAGAAACGCTGGTTCAAAGTGGACTGAAAACAGGAAGAAGAGACACAGTGAAAAGATGAAAGAATACTGGAGAAAAAGAAATGAACAGAGAGTAAAATATTGAAATTGCCATGTGGTCCTTAGATGGCCGATACAATAAAAAATGGAAGTAAAAACAAAATTAATGGCTTTCAAGGCAGACATCACATAAGATAAAAAAACTACAATGAATGATAAAGTGATGGAGCAAATATCCCACTTTCAATACCTAGGAAGTGATAACACTTCCACGTTCCTTAAGGAAATGGAAGTATGGTGATGGCAAAAAAAATCGTGTTCGAGATTATTGCAGATTCTGTGTGTGTGTGAGTGTGTGTGTGTGTGTGTGTGTGTGTGTGTGTGTGTGTGTGTGTGTGTGTGTGTGTGTGTGTGTGTGTGTGTGTGTGTGTGTGTGTGTGTGTGTGTGTGTGTGTGTGTGTGTGTGTGTGTGTGTGTGTGTGTGTGTGTGTGTGTGTGTGTGTGTGTGTGTGTGTGTGTGTGTGTGTGTGTGTGTGTGTGTGTAGATTTTTTCATATGGCAAAGGATAACAGCCGCAAATTCAAACAGAATCAAATAATTTTTTGCATACAGCCCTGATTTGTAGAGTACTCAAGACCTATTGTTTTTGGTGAAGATCGGTTAAGGGAAAGGGGTAGTTTACCTGCAACGTTTATGTATCAAGGGTAATTTTTTCTATGGTAAACGATAACAGCAGCAAAATTCAAACAGAATCAAATAATGTTTTGCATACAGCCCTGAAATGTAGAGTACTCAAGACTTGTTGGTTTTGGTGAAGATCGGTTAAGGGAATAGGGTAGTTTACCAGCAACATTTTATGTTTTGACAAGGGTAATTTTTTATATGACGAACGATAACTGCCGTAAATTCAAACAGAATCAATTACGTTTTTGCATACCTTTTTGAATTAAAGAGAACTCAAGCTCTGTTGATTTTGTTGAAGATCGGTTAAGGAAAGGGGTAGTTTACCAGCAACATTTTATGTTTTAAGAAGGGTAATTTTTTGACGAAAGATAACTGCCGTAAATTCAAAGAGAATCAAATAATGTTTTGCATACGTTCCTGAGTTGTAGAGAACTCAATGCTTGTTGATTTTGGTGAAGATCTGTTAAGGGAAAGGGGTAGTTTACCAGCAACATTTTATGTTTTAACAAGAGAAAATGTTTCCATGACGAACGATAACTGCCGCACATTCAAACAGAATCAAATATTTTTTTCATCCATCCCTGCATTGTAGAGGACTGAAGGTCTATTGATTTTGGTGAAGATCGGTTTAGATAAAGGGGTAGTTTACCTGCAATGTTTTATGTTTTAACAAGGGTATTTTCTATGGCAAACGATAACAGCCGCAAATTCATACAGAATCAAATAATTTTTTGCACACAGCCCTGATTTGTAGAGTACTCAAGACCTATTGTTCTTGGTGAAGATCGGTTAAGGGAAACGGGTAGTTTACCTGCAACGTTTATGTATCAAGGGTAATTTTTTCTATGGTAAACGATAACAGCAGCAAATTCAAACAGAATCAAATAATGTTTTGCATACTGCCCTGAATTGTAGAGTACTCAAGATCTGTTGGTTTTGGTGAAGATCGGTTAAGGGAATAGGGTAGTTTACCAGCAACATTTTATGTTTTGACAAGGGTAATTTTTTATATGACGAACGATAACTGCCGTAAATTCAAACAGAATCAATTACGTTTTTGCATACCTTTTTGAATTAAAGAGAACTCAAGCTCTGTTGATTTTGTTGAAGATCGGTTAAGGAAAGGGGTAGTTTACCAGCAACATTTTATGTTTTAAGAAGGGTAATTTTTTGACGAAAGATAACTGCCGTAAATTCAAAGAGAATCAAATAATGTTTTGCATACGTTCCTGAATTGTAGAGACCTCAAGGCTTGTTGATTTTGGTGAAGATCGGTTAAGGGAAAGGGGTAGTTTACCTGCAACATTTTATGTTGTAACAAGAGAAAATGTTTCCATGACGAACGATAACTGCCGCACATTCAAACAGAATCAAATATTTTTTTTCATCCATCCCTGCATTGTAGAGGACTGAAGGTCTATTGATTTTGGTGAAGATCGGTTTAGAGAAAGGGGTAGTTTACCTGTAACGTTTTATGTTTGAACAAGAGTAAAATACTTAATTTTGATAAATAAAGTATCCTGATAAGTAGCTCATAATAATCCACTGTAGAAACGTAGATGAAACATCTATAAATGAAGAGGTTAGGTGAACGAGGTGGGGGTAATTTTCTATTAAAAAAAATTATAGTTGAAGGGGGAGGGGAGAATTTTTTATATGTGTACTACGTTATCGGCAACAAAGAAGTAGTTCTTTGTTAAAATTCCTTCCCGGGCTGTTTAGCCGTAGTCCAATGTTTTCTGCAAAACCAGACTTTTTGGCAGTGCCATCGACTGCCGTCATCAGTGAAAATCGAGTGCGAAAACGTGAGGTGGTATACGTTAGTGACCACAGTACTGTGGTTAAGGCTGAAGCAGTAAGTAGAAAGAAGTAGTTTCTATGGAAATATTTCATTTCGAATATGATTTTAAATACAAATCTTAGAACTTGGAAGTCATGTATGGTTCTCCATAACGATATTTACATATTGTTACGTAATATGGAGCGTTCTACAAGTATCTCGGCTATCCCAGCAGAGTCCAGCTGTAATGTGTGTGTGCTGCTACTTTGAGATGAAAGACAATTACGCCTCACTGATCATGCGTCAACAATCGAGGCTATTCCAGACCGTACCGGTCAGCGCACTGTGTTCAAGGACACTGTTTCTAGTGGACTCGAGAGCGCATGTTTGTTTAACACGTCATCCAAAGTGACAGATTATTCTGGCATCTCAGCGGGGTATAAATATAAGCATTCAGCGGAGGTCAGTTTTCAGTTTACTTTGGGCGATTGATTACTCAGTGCGTCTCAAGTGATGTAGTAGTGAAAAGTGAATATTGTGCGGGACTCTATTAGTTGACATTATCATTGGGTGTGGACAAATTTAATTTGAATTATTGTCCGAGTACGATCTTGCTGAATAACTTGTCGATTAGAAACTGTTATTTGGAATAAATTAAAGTAGGCAATTAGTGACTTAATTGGTGTCTAGAATTTTGTTTTCCACTGTACCATATGACGATCGGTCAGACCGTCGTAAAATATCAATTTGACGAAGATACACAGAGAAAGATAAACAGATATCAGGCGATTTGCGGCACTATTAAAAGAACTTTAGGGAGGAGACCAAGAAAGGAAGCTCAAATGAAGTTCAATAAGGTTACAGCAGTCCCCACTCTTTCACACTGTTCCGAAACATTGGTATTATCTAACAAAAAAAAGATACAAGTCATATACAAGCTGCAGAGATGAATTTCGTGAGATACATAAAGGGGTGTACACGAAACGATAGAATTGGAAACGATGTGATAAGACATGAATTCGGTAAATGCTCTGTAAATGCAAGAATCGAGGAGTGTAAGGTGAGGTGGATAGAACATGTAGGTAGAACGGAAGGGAAAAGGCTACCTCAACAAGTTTTACAATATGCGCCTAAAGGTAAAGTGATGTGGGAAGACCACGCAAATGATGGCTTGAAAACAGAGACCGGAACAGGTGATGTCGTCTAATCCTGGAATGAAGAAGAAGAAGAAGAAGAAGAAGAAGAAGAAGAAGAAGAAGAAGAAGAAGAAGAAGAAGAAGAAGAAGAAGAAGAAGAAGAAGAAGAAGAAGAAGAAGAAGACACAATTACATCACAGTCACAACATTCTTTTTGCTCGCGCGCGTTCGTGTTCGTATGTATGTTTGTACATACACACGCCGAATTTAAAAGATAAATATCTGTTATTCGTAATTGCCGATTTCGGACATTACCCGAATTCTTTGCTCACAGTCCACAAGGTAAAATACTCACTTCGCGAATTGAGAATTTTATTCGGACAATGGGCAAAGTGAATTGCGTATTCCGCGGACTGGGTATTTTGATTACACACTGGTCGAAGTGAAACTGTATTTCAGGGATTGTTTAAATGAAAACACTCACTTCCAAAATGATGTACGGGGTTTGATAAAAAAAGTACATGAAGTTCTTGTTTATTTTTAAAATTAATCCTTCATTCATCGACATTTATACTGCTTCCTTTAAAGTAGTCTCAGCCGAATACAACACGATTAAGCCAGCTGTTTTGCAGCGTTCAATATACGCCAAACATGTACTTTTTGATACACCCTTGAGCTCTCTTAGCGATTATCGTTTTACGTCTTCACGGTGGCGAAACGATGTTCTTTCGTGGAAACTATCACTATTGGGAGGAGAAAAGATCGCGTTGGGACACATCTGGTGAATACGGCAGTTGCCGTCGTCATCATTATGACGTTTTGTTTTGCCTAACCTTGCAAAATTCTTAACAAGCAATGACTTGCGTCCAGACGCATTATCGGCATGCAATTTTTATAAATAATTCTTCCATAAATCTGGCCGTTTTCTACGAATAGCTTCACACAAATGGAATCAAATGTCCAAATAATAGTCTTCATTTACCACTGCGCCTAGCCATGAAATTTCGTGGAAAACAAAAAAATAATCTTCATCTGACAACCACAATCTTCAACTCATTTACGGTAGTCTTTGACGCTATTTGAAGCTTGTAAAGCACTTGTTCACGCAGGCAGAAGTCTTCTGAACACGTTTACCAGGACAGAGCAGTTTATCTCACAAGTTTACACAAAATTTAATCCATGCTGTGCGATTTTGCACTGTAGGTTGCACAAAAAATCGCCTAATATACCTAAGGACGACTTACTCAATTAGATATGAAATCTAAACTATGCATAAAATTGTGCTAAACTTTTAGACGATTTTCACTAACATGTGTACCAACATCACATAAAAATGTTTTTTAATCGGACACTTGTGGCTGTGGAAATTACAAAGTTCCACGAATTGTTTTAACAAACACCTCGTATTCGTTTGGAACTGAAACAGGTAATTCACCTATTTCCTGAGGGAAGAGGAGGAAGAATATGATCGGCCGTAGAGTGGGCTACCGAATCATGTGGCAGGAGCACGTGGGAGAATGCGTGAGTCTCGACGCCCCCAGGTTAGTCCTCAAATTCAAATCGTGAAAAGGATGGTTGGAGTTTTGAAGACGAACAGGTCATCGAACTTTACCCTGGACTGGAAACGATGATAAATTTTTATTCAGATTCCTGAATTGCTATTTCCTTGCTGCAAGAAAAAATAATCTAACGACGGTGTGCAATCAAAGATTCGTGTAGCGTGGCAAGCAAGTGGTGGTCGATCGAGACGTCACACTTGCAATAACGATCAGGCAGGTCAGGGAAAGGGTACGGCGTACCTACTCCTAAGGATTCACTTTCTTCACGAGTTAAACTTTTATTGTCTCTTATACTACTTCCAGACTGTAATATGGAATGGAGCTCACCAGGAAGAATAAAAAGAAGAAGACCACCTATCACCTGGATAGAAGAAATTCAGACTATATTGAGGGAACGAGAAATTGAAGAAGATCTTTGGATGGACAAGCAGCTGTGGAAGATGAGAATCTTTGTAGTCTTTGAATCCGGAAAATGTGTGAACATTGTACAACCGGAATTATAATAATACTTTAATACTCATCATCATCACTTCATGGAGGATAGGATTTCTCCTGTTTATGCCTCATGACTCCCGCCACCTTTTTATTGGTCTGCCTATAGATCTTCTTCCAACCGGCTCGTACTCGTAAACCATCTTCGGAAAGCGGGTATTGTCCATTCTTTCTAGATGTTGTTTCCAGCACTTTTCATAATTCTGAATGAGTTCATTTAGGGAAACTATATCAAGTTCTCGTCTAATATACTCGTCTATTATAAGATTGAGTCGCGTATGTTCCTTTACCGATCTCAAACAGCTCATTTCTGCCACCTGTAATTGGCACCAGTCCTTCCTCCTTATAGTCCGGATCCCGCATCCATACAGCAGTGCTGGCACTGCCATTGTCTTATAGAATTCGATACACGTCTCTTGTCTAGCTTTCCTTGTTCAATGTCCTTCTCAGTGTTTTACATATAGTTTGGACGATATTAATTGATGACTCGTTGGGCACTTGGTGAAACATATTAATACAAAGATTTTGTAAAATATATAAAAACACTTGGTAAGTTTCACATTTTTTTTTTTTTTTTTTTTTTTTTGAAACTTACCAAGTGTTTTTATATATATAGTTTGGAGCCTGTCTAATTTATTGCAGGCTCCAATAATCATCACTACCTCTCTAAGAAAAACTACACCCAAGGGAATTGGCTGTAGAGAGTTGTTCTATAAGCTGGTCATTTAACATAATTTTAGATCGAATGGGTATTTTCTACAAAAGCCATAATCTGTTTTTGCAGTTGAAATTTTCAAATTATACTCCTTACTTTACTGTCGGAACCCATATAAACGTTTCCGCAGTGCATTCTCATTAGCTTGGATTACAGCCATATCATCTCCAAGGAGCTGTATATTTAGTGCAGTAAAGTTATTTAACTTGACGCCAGAAGGGATCCCATCATTAAGACTTCTAAGCAGCTCGTCAAGAAAAATATATTAAACAATAGCGGGGACACAGTGCACCCTCGTCCATTAATTAAAAGTCTTCATGAGACACGCCCGTCTCCCAAACAAGAAGCACTACAACCAAAGTAAATGAATGTAGAAGATACCTGTTCTATGAACTGGCCATTTAACATAATTTTAGATGGAATGGAGTATTTTCCACCTTTGTTTTGCTGTTGAGTTTTTTAAAATTATATTCCTTACTTGTCTGTTGAAGGCCAGATCAAACAGAATTATTATTAAATCAATAATTTAATATTAATTGATTGACCGGGTAGTGATCTAAATTGGGGGGGGGGTCAACGTAATATGTAACACCACAGCGTATAAATATCTGGTAGTAAAAATCACACGAATTAAATTTTGCAGCGATGAAATTATAAATAGATCGGGACAAGCGCGATCAGCCAAAAGTCAATTAAACAATATTCTGTGTAATATAAACATCGAAAAGAAGTGTCCTCATTTATGAAACGTATTTCATTTGTGTTCTCTACTTCGAGTTCTGCTCTGATATCCACATTCCTTATTCCATCTTGCAGTGTATAGTACTTCGAAGAAACCGCATTTCAGCACTCTGAGTCTTGCCGCATTCCTTTTTTGTCGTGACCCACGCCTCACTCGCATACTACATCAGGGGTCCACATCTCGTGGATACGGGTTTGGCAATCCGATGCGCCCTAGCTGGATTCTCATTTTTCTTCGATTTGTCTTGGGTGAGATCCTTTCCTTTCATATTTTTCCTGTCTAGTCTCTCTTGCCTGACTCTTGTTCTTTTCTGACCCCGACGCTATTAGAGTACTCAAGGGCTACGGAGTTTTTCTTTTCTCATTCTAATCTCTTAATTTTGGGTGTCTTAGGTGCTTAGAGTGCTCGCTGATGCCGATAGGTAAGCATTGAAAATACTAAGAAACGTTCAGTATCACAATAACAGATACAAAGCCACCAAGTCATATCTCAGAGAGAGAGAGAGAGAGAGAGGGGGGGATGAGGGCGAATCTCCTGCGCCCCAAAACACAGGGGCCTTTCGGCTAAGGTATGGTAACCCTGACAGAAGAGTATCTGATCCTCCTGATAGGGGGTTGTGCAACAGGCCACTAACTTGTTCATTTAAAACGTTATAATACTTGTAGTACCAAAAGCAGCCTCCGACTTTAGAAATTACAGGTTGGCACACAATTGGACAAGTAAAATCTATTGTTACGACTGTCTACTGATCGTCGTATGATACAGTGGAAGGCAAAATACAAGACACCAGTTACATCACTAATCACCAGCTTTAATTATCCAATGAAACAGTTTGTAATGAACAAGACAGTCTCTTGCAACAAAACAAAAATTGTTCACATTCACATGCAATAACAATGTCTACTAATAGAGTCTTGCACAATTATAAAACACATAACACAATAATTCTTCACTTTGACAAGCACTCAAGCCACACTAGCGAAAATCGCTCACGTAACTGAACTGACAACCCGGCTGCTATTTCTTTATATAGGCTGCGGTGAGGTCCAGTGCAGCTTTGCCTCCTTACTTCACGCCGGCGGCTTAATGCGTATTTGAAGTGTTCCTGGAACCCACTAGAACCACCTACTTGAATGACGCAACCCAAGCCACACTGGACGGGGGGAGTGGAGAATCTTCTCAGCTGTTCTACGCGGTTCGATATCATACTCGTGACACTATATATACGAGGGCGATTTGAAAAGTTCGCGGCCTACCATATAAACGAATGTGTGGCGTTCCTGTTTTTTACCGCAACGTGGCGCCACGTTCGTCCCACAACAGCTGTGAAGCATCAAGTCGGGTCAAGTCATTGTTGCGGAGAAACAGCTGTATAAATAAGGTCATCTCACAGCAATGCTGAAAATGGAGAAAAGGAGAAAACTGAACATCAAATTTTTTGTTAAGAAAGGTTTAACGGCAACAGAAATTGTTAATGAGATGAAGAATGTGTGTGGACCTTCATTTCCTACAGTGAAAAAGTGGGTTACGGAATTTATATATGGCCGAGCAAGTTTGGAAGGGCTGGGCGTCCGAAATGTGCCACTACACCAGAAATCATCAATAGTGCAGGATATTGTTTTGGAAGATCGCCGTTTGAAGGTGTCTGAAATTGCTAAGCCTGTGGGTATTTCAGATGAAAGGGTATGAAAAAGCTGTCTGTAAGATGGGTGCCGCGTTTGTTGACAAGAGACCAAAAACGCATGCGAATGCAAGCTTCTCAGGAATGTTTGGACCGTTAAAAAAAAAAAGATTTTATTCGTAGATTTGTAACAACTGATGAAACTTGGATCCATTACGTACTCTAAAACAAAACAACAGTCGAAACAATGGATGCCGCCTCCAAAAACGGTACAATCAATTTTGTCGGCTGGAAAGTGTATGGATCTATTTTTCTGGGATGCTAAGGGGATATTGTTACTAGATTGCCTTGAAAAGGGTCAAACAATAAATGGACCAGTATTACGCTAAACTTTTGGGCCAATTAAATGTAAAAATTTGAGAAAAAATACCAGGTTTAGCAAAGAAGAAAATTATTTTCCATCAGGATAATGCACGGTCTCACATATGCGTTGTGTATATGGCAAAAATCGCCGAGTTGAAGTACGATCTGTTGCACCATCCGCCTTATTTGCCTGATTTTGCGCCACCTGACTTTCATCTATTCCCAAACCTCAAAAAATTTTTGGGGGTAAGCGATTTTCCTCAGATGACGAGCTGAAAGCGGCAGTAAACGGTTATTTTAAGGACCTAGAAGAATTGGACTTCCTCAACGGGGTAAGTGAAGGGGTAATGACATGAGGCTTCACTGCTGTTCTTGGGGCGAATGTGACGCCACGATGCTGTAAAAAACAGAAACGCCACACATTTGTTGGCCGCGAAGTTTTCAAATCTTCCGCGTATAAAACTCAAAGGCTGAGGATTTCTTTGCATTGAATACAAAGCCACACCGATACACCGATTCCCACCAACTTTTGCACAGGTAACCGTTGACACAAAGCAAAAACCACTGTCTAACTTAAACTTTGATATTTTGCCGCGTTTGCACAATTTAGGCCCATTTAATTATGCTCTTTTGTTGACGTGTATAAAGATGTCAACAGTACCATGGAGACCAGAATTATCAACACAGTAACAAGGAAATAAACAAAAGCTATTTAGCAGCAGCGGAACTGCACCTTTATCCGTTCGTGCAGTGCATTTTTGATGTTTTTAATATGCGGTTGTATCGACATATTACGATGTGGGAAAGAAGAAGTGTAGTAATTGTAAATTGTCCTATTACTTAATGCAAAGCGAAAATACGTGTTGTTTTCATTTGAGAGGTTAAATGGCAACGGTTTTCGGTTTTTAGTTTACTGCTGAAATAAATAAAAGCCATGGTTGGGGAAAACATAAGGTTTAATGTGTATATACAATGCTTCTAAGACAGTAACACTTAAAATAAAGAACCTAACGATTTTGAGTTAACGAATACTTGTTAGGTTATAAAGATTAATCGAATAAACTTTTAAGTTAGCTTTAAGAGGACAATCATATTCTACCTGTAACTTTTCTAAGGTGTTTCCTGAAGTTCCTTCTTTGGCACCTGATAACGTAATAGTCAGAATAATTGTGTTCACACTTTTTAATTAACTCAAACATATTTGAAAGATTTCTATTTTCAATTGGTACCTTAGACCTTTACGGCCGGCCTCAACTCTGTTAATATTAGTTTGACAATTGTCAAGGCTATTAGGCCGTGGTCCGATACTGCCGCATAAAACAGATGTTTCGGCCCTAACGTTTAAGGTCACCTTGAGTGTAATGACTTGAGCAACAACTGGTACGTCCTTCGCCAGTTTTCCAAAGTACGACGGCCTAATAGCGCGGAGAAGGGTCGAACAAATATTCCTATAAAAGGTTTTTGAAATATATAAACACTTGGTACGTTTCACAGTTTGCATTTAACTCTAACAGCTGTTTCAGATTATCAAGCTATTGTCAATGAGATCAGGTATGTTTTAGTATGTTTCACCAAGTGCCTAACGAATAATCAATTAATATCGTGAGCTATTCCTATTTTTAGTCTGGGGAAAACTTAGACTTCAAGATTTCAGCACAAGTATATAGGATTTTATTAGAAGTATGTACCGGGCTGTTTGGCCGTGGTCCAGGGTGTACAAACAAACCAAACGTTTCAGCAGCACCACTGGCTGCCATCTTCAGTGGAATTCGAGTCTACCTGAACGCGGGTTGTTAAAGGCTTCAGCCTTCACCACAGTACTGTGGGCCTGACGTTTAACACCCCGCCGCGTTCAGGTAGACTCGAATTCCTCTGATGATGGCAGCCAGTGGTGCACCTGAAACGTTTGGTTTGTTGGTAAACCCTGGACCACGACCATACAAACCGGTACATGCTTCTAACACAACTGACACCGGCCGTGAAAGGCTTAGAACAAGTATATAGGATGTTTATGCGATTGGTTTTATTCATTTACAAGATCACCTGCGATCACAAATATTTTCTGTGTACGTCGTTCACGTAATTTATTTTTAAAAATTAACTTATTGACTTCGTATTTTTGTTATATAAAATTTGTGTATACTGTAAAAATTACTTACCCTCGCGTATGTACAAAGATCCATTGTCGCGCTTTCCAACGATAAAGTACTGGTCCAGTCTGGATCTGACCTTATTGTCGGCGCAATTGACGATTATGTAAAAGTGAACGGTCTGGTTTACACGCAACAGGACGAGACTGTTGACGTAGCTCCATTTGCCGTGTACGTCGACGTCCTTGGCGACGTGCACAAACTGGCCGGGATATATCGCGCCTTTGGCTAATTTCATTTCCTTCAAACGGGAGCACGCCCATCGGCCGTACCTGCGCCGATTAGGAAAAGTATAGCTGTCGTTAGGCGGTACGTACCCGACGAACACGTCTCTGCCGCGCGAGTTGCGCGTAAAGAGCCTCCTCTCCGGTCTGGTGATGGGCGGAGTGATCGGGAACAGATATCCGTGCTCTTCGGGGGTGAACCGTCTGTCGATGTTCACGTGAAACGTCACTTCCTCTACGTACTGGATTGTCTGCAACAGTGTCACATAACTAGGTCAACAAAGTATTGGTCAGGAACGCAGGGGTCTCAAAACTTTTTCACTTGAGGGCCGAATTGAAAAATCTAGGAAGTCAGACGGGCCAACAACATATATATTGCAACGATACTCTTAAACACTTACTTTTGCACATATGCTATTACTCATTTGTGCGCACTTACCCACGTCTCGAAGGTATACTCTTCTTCTGCAGTATTTACCTTGATGTTTCCCAGCTAGGTCGCAGGCTTTGGTAGTTAATTGAGGGTGGAAAGCACGTGAATATCGTTACAAGTAAAGATTACAGAGGATTTAGTACTGGTTGTGAAATTAGTACGACTTTGTTAATAAAATTATATTCATTTTGTTTATTAATTAAAAACTGCAAATTGTCATGTTATTAATTAGCGTGTGGGTTAACTACTGTTGAAACCCTTATATTCACTTATACGAATATCGTATAATCATAACGTGGCAAAATCTTATCTCTTATATTCTAAGACACATTATACACAAATATAAGACATATATGACCTGGAATATTTACACAGACATATAATACATAACACATATATTCTTACAATGCATGATTAACACGTACGAAATTGAATATTAATATTGTCTTAGCAAGTGTGGTTTTTTATTATGTACCACTTAATTAAAAAAGGAAAATAATTAATTATTTATAAAAATTCTAATAGAGACCATTCTATTACTTTACTTAACAATATTCCTAATGTCTCAATTAATCAATCTACAATTAAAGTAACTTTCATACTATGAGTTTTACGTTACAGTTACTTGATTTTCATTATTAAATTATAATATAAAAATATAAGAAAATATGGTTTCAATAATTACCATTTATTTATGAGATTAATCATGTTCTTTGTTATATTATTATTCTCTGAACCTTTATTAATTATTCCTTATGAAAATAAAATATAATAAAGTTTATGTAAACTTGTATGTGGAATCTAGAGCCTTCTTTTGATAGACCTCAGGGTCATTTATAAAATTGAATAAATGTCTGACTTCACCCGAATATTTCTGCAACCATTTAACTGTTACCGTCACCTGGACTCTCGAGTTTCGGATCCCCTTCCGGTATCACCTTCTCTGTCTCTGCGTCGTTTGGAATTACTCTCTCCGTCTAATGGATGCTGAGTTCTGACATGGACCTCTGGTCGTGATGATGTACGGCTGGATGTAGCTGAGTGTGACTGTCCCTGCGTCCTCTAATATATTGGTCTGTTTCCTCTCCTCTCCTCGTCTTTTCCCTCGTGGATGTCTCGAAGTTCTACGTGGACTTCTTGAAGTTCATCGACGACGTTTCGACTCCTCGTAGTTTACAGTATTATTGTCTTTTAAATAAATCGTGTATATCACTAATTACTTTCACCGACGTACTGCCGGTTCCATCGCACTTCAAGTTACGTAATTCGATTTAAAACATTACTTAAACTTTGTAAAATTTACAGTGGCGAAATGCGTGGATTTCACGTACTGTCTGTTAATGATCTGAGAAAGCATGTGTCGCTCGCTGGGGTTTTATACTCCTGCCGTCGTTCAATTCCTGTTGAAAACTGTTCGGACAGAGTTGAACAAGTCAGCGCGTCGATTTATTAACTATTTACAACCTACGCGTCTTTTTATGAAGCGCACACTTTTTTATAAATATTATTCGACAAATCGTTAGGTACATTAATAAACTTAACCTATGCAAATTATGAACATTAAGGTGTGTAAACTATAGACGTTATGGCAAAATTTCACACGCTAGCTGAACGGTTCCCACGATCACATACCTCTTAGTATCTAATTGTAGCGCCAGGCGCCATCTGTTTTTCTACGTATGTCTCTGATTCGTGTGACTTCTGGTTTTCGTTCAGCACTTAAAAAACTGTGT
Source organism: Magicicada septendecula (assembly GCA_034769895.1). Lineage (NCBI taxonomy): Eukaryota > Metazoa > Arthropoda > Insecta > Hemiptera > Cicadidae > Magicicada > Magicicada septendecula. The sequence goes on along the minus strand of CM068368.1, from coordinate 26,337,500 downwards.
AAAATTTTCCACAATCTATACATAATTCAACTTGTTCTTCATTTACACACACACACACACACACACAAACTGATACACATGCGGTTGCCTGTCGCAATGACGTCACAGCTACCAGTCGGGGCGGGTTTCTTCTCCCTTCGCTGCGTTTAAAACCAACAAGGCTTGCAATTCCATATGCATGTTCACTTACAATTATTTCCTTATTTAAAATTAATTAATACGTTTGTTTATTTTACTTATGTCTTATACCTAACGCTTAATTATTACTTTATTTTCATTATTTATATCTTTTACACGACTCATACGTGCGTTCGTATGTTCTCATACAGCAGTCAGGGGTTGATACGGAGACTTACGCTAAACGTATCGTTGCAATATATATATATATATATATATATATTATAACGTACCAAATCCCATAGATTTGGGGTTATATGTAGAAAGTTTTAAAAATCAAATATAAAATAAATTTAAATCGATAGAACCATATCTCGCGCTGTAGCGAGCACACAAAACAATTGTAAAACGCCCAGCGGCTATGTTCCGGTGGCGTTACGTAACACACACACACACACCGTGGTAAATTAGGGACACGCCCTAACATTAAAACATTAATATTTCGGAAACGAATAAATATAGGCAAAATCCAAAATAGCCAAAATGTTTGCCGAAATATTAATAATAGGGTGTGCAAATTTCAATAAGTATAATTAAAGAGGTAATGAGATAATTCATTTTATTTAAATAACTTCCATAGTAAAAGAGCTAGGGAGTTCAGATTTGAATATGTTATAATTATAAAAATTACGAATCAAATGTATATGTTAGAATAAGCATAACTTGGCTTGCACCCAAGGTAATCGCAATACAAATTGCAACCGGACGTCCGACCGACAATTGGTTCCGGTGTGTTCCAGAATATTAAAAATAATAACAATTCTCGGACTGTGGGAATTATTTTTCGTTCTCACGGAATAAGGTGACTAAATTTCAAGTAGAAGGGAGAATGTTTCAGCCAATCAGATCATTCTAAAAATTTTGAACAACCGTTGGTTTCGAGCTGAACGCTCTTCACTCTTCTGTCAACACTCAACCTGTAAACAGACTCTTCTGTTAACATTCAACCAGTAAACACATACTCTTCTGCCAGGACTCAAACTGTGAACACACACACACACACTTCTGTAAAGATTCAACTTCTGAACAACACAGACACTCTTCTATAACGACTGGACTGTGACGGCGCCTACGTACGATACTCTTATTTATCAACAAATAAGCGTACTGCGCAATACACCAAACTGTTGGCGTACGCACATAAGAGATCGACCATATACTACGAGAAGTCACACCCAGTGTACAACAGAACGAGGCCGTCTAAATCGTGGTACGAGCTGAAGAACTGACGACGCAGAGCGACACCCGAGACGAGGTACACACACACACAAGTGCAGAGTATCCGCACCGAGGGCCTGAAGCAGTTGCGGCAGTTAAACCACGGACGTTAAATCCATCAACAGTTGCTGAAGGAGCTGAGTTGCTGATCCCTGAACTCTTCGTTGGAATCCGGGACGCAGCGGAAATCATCGCCACTAGCTGGTTGGACTAGGACATCGAGGGACCCCAGAGGACATCTTCGAGAACTTCAGTACCAGGAAAGTCAAAAATCATTTATACATTTTATATAAAAAGATCATTTTTCTTCCTTTCCTTAAAATCAATTGTAAAGTTAACTTCATTCAGATGCCTATAAAAACAGAGACTCTAAATTAATAAGAACAAGTATAAGTTAAGTAAGAAGCAATAGATAAGAAATAGACGTAGATAAAAAGCGCTATACAAATCTTAATATTAAAACACTTAAGAAACTTATACCTGCAGTATACGTGAAACCAATCACAAGTAAATAAAAAGCACGTTGAACAAGAGTCACGGCTAATTTATTTAAGAGTATTTTAAAAGCATCTTGAAGCACTAAAATCAATATTAAAGTCTTGAAAAATCATTAATTAAATTATTTGAAAAATTAACTTTTGAAAGCAATAAGAAACAAGTTCATATAAATTCTTATTTATAAACTTTCCCTCTGAAAGCTAATATTCATTCAGAAAACATTGATCAAATTACTAATTGCTCTTTAGTACGTAAGAATTACGTTAGATGTAAGTTTTTCATTTTATGTGCTATTAGAATAATAAACCCCAATTTTATACCCAACACTGTTTTGTTATTGCTGTACTACAAAATCTACCAACATCACAAAACTATTCGAAATAATTATAACGATACACTTTGTGCTTGTACTTTTGAATTAACCTACTTCCGAATTCAAAACACAAATTCCTACGGCCCTAGTCGGAAGAAGAAGACGCAAGAACGCACAGCAGGTAGGTCAGTTCACACACCACAATTTATAAGCATTATAACTGTCCAATTATAAAATTTGCAAGTTCAGTTACGTTATAAATGGCGCTGAACGTGGGGCTTCCCGAATTTAACAAATATAAACAAGTTAAGTTACGTTATAAATGTCGCCCGGAACGTGGGGCCAGATTTAATTTTGATTAAATTTTAAATTGTAAAGTTTAACTGTAGTGAATTAAATTGCAACAAGTTTGCTGTTTTAATTAGTAAAACAGCTGGCGTCCAACTTAAACAATCCCTAAAGAAAGTTTTGTGAATTGGTAATAAGTACAGCAATAAAGTGTTAAGAATATTGTGTAACAATGGAGACCGACAAAATATTAAAACAATTGTTGCAAGAAATAAAACAAAACGCGGCTAAAGCTGAGCAAACAAACGCGGAATTAGTAGCTAATATGAACGCGAAATTTGAACGAAGTGCAGCCAAAGCTGAACTAAATATCGCGGAAATAACGGCTAAAATAGACCCACAGAAAACAAGTTTAACCGAGACACTAGAACAGACTAACGCGGAGATAAGACAAACCAATGCAAAATTCGAGCAAGTAAATAAAGAAATAGCTGCTAAAATCGAAGAAAGCGCGAAAAGCTTAGATTCTAAAGTCACCGAAGTCGGAGAAAAAAATGCATACGGTCGAGACTAAAATAAATGAACGTTTTAAGGTTTTTGAGACCACAATGCATAAATCGTTTATTGAACAGATTTCGCGTATGGAGGGGCGATTTAAAGAACACATCAGCAAGTGTGAAAAACAGACCGCGGATGTAGCTAAAAAAGTCGATAATCTTGAAGTACGGATACAAACCGACGTAAACAAAACACAACGACAAGTTGCTAGGTTAGACGCGTCGATTGTAGAAGTTCGTTCCGATGTTGACACAAATAGAGTAAATGTATTACAAACGCTTAGCGAGGAGATTTCTAAAGTGCGACAGGAAGTACGGAGGAAATCGGCACCAAATATTTTAGTACAAGGGCAAGTAGACGAAAAGAATCGAGTCTATTTCACCAGTGAAAATAATGAAAACCCGATCGAGTTCTTGCTAACTTGCGAAAACGAAATGACAAGGGTAGGTTCGCGATTAGAGGACCAAGACCGGATACAGTGGGTAGTTAACGCGATGCGTGATTCAGCCAGGAGATGGTATAACATTGTACGTGATAAAATTACCACATACACGGAATTTAGACAAATGTTCGAAAACCGATATTGGAATTCGCACACGCAAAGACTCTTGCGTAATGAATTAGAATACGGACGTTATGACCGGAAGCAGGGTATAACGCCCGAAAACTATATTATACAACAGGTTGAACGCGCTAAACATTTAACACCAGCGTTTTCCGAGGTCGATATAGTCACGAAATTAGCGTACCACTTTAATCATAATATTCGTGTAGCCGCATTTACGCAAGGTATACGTACGGTTGACGAACTATTAATATTAATATCCCAAAGTGAAACCGTTTTCGATTTCGGCGGATGGATGTATAGCCCGAACTATAATCAGAATATTGATAGCCAAAATAGACGTGGGCAATATCATACCCAAACTGATCCAAGGCCTAGTACTAGTTCGGCTCCACAACAAGCACAGCCGAAACCGCAAAATAAACCCGTTGAATATAAAGGGAAGCCGAGTTTCAATAGGCAGAAACCGATAAGCAAAGGCAACGATGGAACTCCAATGAGAGCCATACAAACAGTCGCGGTATCAGAGACCGGTACGAGCGCACAAACCAGCGAAATAGAAAATGTTAGAGACCCTATTGCAAAAGTAAAGCGGTATCAACATACAAAAAACGTGCAACAGGGCGCACCCAAAAAGGATGCACAATATACCCTGCAAAAATGTTTAGAAATAAGATTGTTAGATATAAGAAAAATATTAGCGGTAAGAAATGTGATTTTTCTCATGAAACATGTGTGCCTGTTAATAACGTGTGCCCACCGGACGTTAGAGAACCATTGTTGGAGTCAAATACAAAACAACAGTGCCCCCCTAACACAGCCTGTCCGGTACTACAGGCTCACGTAAACGGCGTTCCCACGCAGGTACTTTTGGGAGACCGGTAGTGTTGTATCCGGTAGTAGCAAAGGATTTTATGCGTGAAATAATAAAAAAATCTTAGGCGTGATACCAAATAATAAAGACACTGTAAATATAAATCATATAAAGTTAGAAATAATTTAAATACTAATATTTAAATATCAATAATAATTGTTTAAATAAATTAGAGTATTAGATATAAATAATAATAATTGTGGGGAAGTTATAAATAAATAACAATCATTCATAGCATTGGTGAACAAACACACGAGGCGAGGTGTGGGACGGTGATCGTGGGCGGAAACGCGTTCACAAAGCAACGACGCGCCCACGAGGCCGCACTCAGCTGGTTTTTAAACGCAGAGGCTAATTAACGGCGTTTACTACGCGATAATAAGGGTAGCAAAACGGAAGCACATTCCTAAGCGCACGCGCCACAATTGTCTGTTATCATCGGTGTGAAATACCTTTGTTAATTGTCTCGCTATTATATACTACCCATGCTACAAACATTGTCTCACAATATTTTTATACACATGATCTTAATGTATTAGAATTAAGTTATATATATAAAGCTTGTATGAATAAAATAATTATATCAGTATATGTTTTTGTAAGTAAATAGAACAATGCATACTTGTGAAACATGAAGAATGTACATGTAGAAAAAAAATAAAATAAAAAATAACTGTATAATCTACATTCATTTTTTTTTAACGGGTGGGGGTGTATATAACGTACCAAATCCCATAGATTTCGGGTTATATGTAGAAAGTTTTAAAAATCAAATATAAAATAAATTTAAATCGATAGAACCATATCTCGCGCTGTAGCGAGCACTCAAAACAATTGTAAAACGCCCAGCGGCTATGTTCCGGTGGCGTTACGTAACACACACACACCGTGGTAAATTAGGGACACGCCCTAACTTTAAAACATTAATATTTCGGAAACGAATAAATATAGGCAAAATCCAAAATAGCCAAAATGTTTGCCGAAATATTAATAATAGGGTGTGCAAATTTCAATTGTAGGAGGGAGAACGTATGTTAAGGGTGTGTATATGGATATGTGTATGGGGTATGTTTTTTAAAGGGAGTTGAGGAGATACTCTCGGGAAGGTCAAGTGACTACAATAAAATATAACGTAGCTATTAAAATGTAATTATAGTAAAATATTATTATTACCTACATTGTGTCACACGTAAAGATAATTTTAAGGTTAATACAACTTAACACGAAATTTTTCTATAAAAACCTTTTTTTTTGCTTTAGACATTTTCGTACATTTTTAAAACATATTTTAAATTTATTGTCCTTTTTGGACCTCCTGTTCAACGAAAATATGAAATTTCCTTATTTTAAAACGTAGGTCACTTCTACGTTAGTAAGTAATAGGAATTTAAATTTTAAAATTAACTAAACTAAATAAGAGCTTTTAACAAAAGAGATATTAAGGATAAGTATTCTGTCTGTTCGTTACATTTTTGTTACTCTTAATTGCCTTTCCTAATTTCTAAAATTTCCAATAAATCCATTTTTTAACCTTTTTCTATGCTATGCAGTAGTATTATGTCTTTGTGTCTGAAAAGTGGTTTTGCTTTAATCAATAATCTGTAAAACCTGTATTAGCTATAGAAAATGTTTTTTTCAAACCTTTGTAGTGATTACACCAAGTGGAGATGCAGATGCACCAAGATATATGATTCACCAAGTGCACAATGAGTCTTCAATCAATACCGTGAAAATATATTTTTTGATAATTATTAGTTTAATGAACTCATGGCCTAATCTGTATTTTTAAATGGTACTAAGCTTACTAATACTAGTCCTATTTTACTATTACTTATTATTAGTACTACAGCCTAAAGTCGGGCCCTGCTTTTCTTCAATTTGTGCCACCACTCATCTGTCCACCGGTGATCTGTGTCAATTCCTTATTCCTAATTCCCCTGCATCCACTGCGACTCAATCTTCCCAGATTATTGTGGCTCATTCTCTTGATTTTTTCTATCCAATTGTATTATTTGTAATTAAATTTGATTCTCCCCAAACCATTATACTTCTTCGGTTCTAATATTTTTGTAAGGATTTTTATTTCAAGGGTGTATATCTTTTCCTTAGATCTCTCAGTTAGCACACATACTTCGGAGCCATAACAAAGAAATAGCCTTAAAATGTTTCATATGTCTCTACTTTGTTTTTATGGTCCATGTCGTTGGATTGTAAAATTTGCAGTAGGTCAGGAAGATTCATTTGCCAGAGAAACAGTTTTTATAGCTTCTAGTTCTCTTGATCCATTTACTGTAATATTAGCTTTCAAGTATATAAAGTTGTATACAATCTCATTTTTTAAATCGTTAAAAAATTGCTAAGCTTACAGGACAAAAACAACTTTCCGTCATTACGATTGTAAAAAAAAAGTTTTCTAAGTTTGAGGCTAAATTTTTATGAGTTACACCCACATAAATCCATCGTTCATAATATAATAATTACGTCATTATATCAATCTAGCATCTGAGGATTCCTCACTGTGGATTAAACATAAGGATTGGCACTAACGGAGTTCAGTACGTCTTAACGTGTTTGGTTTTATTTATATAAACATAAATAATATTTGGGTAGCAGGATTTCAAATAGAGCAAGCTTGGGGAATTTCCACTTTCCTTCTGCATGAATCCGTCCTTAGATACTACTTTGTGCTTAGAATTTAACATAAATTCTAATTTATTTCAACATAAAAATGTATATCAACATCAAATATTATAGATTTTAATAATATTTTTTGTTGGTGCAAACGTGTACTGTTGGTTATCATTATTACAATCTTTTTATTGTATTATTATTATTATAAAGGAGGAATATTCGTTTAAAATGATTCAATCAGCAAACATGGACTTTATAAATTACATAGTATACTGTGTTTACAGGACCAATAGCAGAAAACGTTAGAAGAACTACCGCTAGATGGCATGATGATTCCAAACAAAATGTGGTATTCCAACTGCAATATATTGGGCGATTTTATTAGTTAAAAGTTTGAAATATGTAAATTACAGATGTTTAAATTTAATTGTTTAATTTTTTATTTATTTTAAGTAACCGTTTTTATTCTAGTCGTGTTCAACGTAAAATGTAAATAGTCAATACTTTAATATACAAAAGATAATAATCATCTACGAACTTGCTAGTCCTGTGTGTTTAATAAAATTCTTCTTGACAGAATAAAAACAATTTTCTTTTTAATGTGTGGTCAGAATTTGATTCATACATTACTGGATATACTTAATATAATATCACATGATTTAGTTTATCGCGATATCACTATTTACAAAAATATCACCATTTCATTGTATATTTGTGTAGAGTGAACTGAAGATTTAAGGAAAACTTGCCAGTGTGTCTGGTTATACAGTGATTTTCCCATGAGTTCCTTGCTCCAGACATGTGCATACCCCACATTTATTTATTACCTTGTATTGATGTTTGAGAAAATGGTGAAACATGAAAAACAATTTTTTTTATTATTTATATGATTAACAGAATTATTATTTCCATGATTAAAAATGTAACTAATATTTATTACAATTAAAGATTATATTTATTAGAAGAGAATATATTATAATATAAAAAGTTTAATAATTATATTATATTTATTATTTGCTTAAATATTTTAATAATAATTGTTGTCATTGTTGTTGTTACTACTATTATTATTAGTATTATTATATTATTGTAAAATTGTAAAAGGTATATGTACTTTTCAAATAATCTAGGCAGGGTATACAGACTGCGTAAATTGGTTGAAGTGCTGTGTTTACAGACTAATGACCGGCAAACGTTACGAGAACTGCCGCTAGATAGCATGATGTTTGACTTTACAAAACATGGTGCTGTATTCTAACTGCAATGTATTCGGCGATTTTATTTATTATAAGGTTTGAAATTTATGTAAATTACAAATCGTTGAAGTTTTTTGTTAAACTTATTGTTTGTTTTAAGTAAATGTTTTTATTCTAGACGTGTTAAATATAAAATTTAAAAAGTAATTACGGTAATATACAAAATAATTAATAATGTATTATCTTTTGCGTCGGTGCGCGCGCGCGCGTGTGTGTGTTTGTGTTTGTGACTAAAAGTCACTCTGTACATATCAGAAGTCGTCGTCTTCTTCTTCTTCTTCTTCTTCTTCTTCTTCTCCTCCTCCTCCTCCTTTTTAAGGATTAGGTTATATAAACCTGTTCCGGAACCCATCTCATCCTCGAACGACCCACGTCTCTTCTACCTGTAGTATACCAGTCTATGGCACTGTTGTATGGTAGAGTGGTTTTCTCGAAACCCAAATTATGGCTTCATAGTTCAGTGCCGCTTTCACCAATCGATCCTCTGTCATCTTTTACAGATAATCCCACCATTGTCTTTGTTCGTCAATGTGAGTATATTGCAATTGTCTTATAAAATTTAAGATATGACGTCACTTTATATAGCATAGTCTGTCTAAAATATAAATCGTGTTCCATAGTGGCTATGAAGCGATCCCATGAGTCTTGATGGGCTTGTTTAATAACTCTTTGGTCCATTTTTTATTCTCTGGTATGCTTCTCTTGACTATTTTGTTGGATTTGGTATATAAATATATTCTAAGGCTATTATATTTCCTCTTTACAGCAGTATGTATTTCTTCTGTCTAAATTCTCATATTCCTCCTTTGCCTATACTTCTTTTTGCACCCTACTGCTTCCTTAGCTGTTTGTATTATTATTTTCTTGATATTACTCCATTCCACCTCTAAGTGTTCTCTAAAAGGTATTACTGCAATGCACTGATTTATTCTGTTCTGATAAAGATTTATGGTAATTTATCCTTCAGTCCACAAACTTTAAAGACTAGTTCATTGTTTTGTTGCCGTTGACCAAAATTATTTTGTTTTTTCCATCGATTTTGTAACTGTACATTTGATGTTAAAAGAAAATGATCTGAAAAAAATGTCATGCCACCTCCAGGCTCTTGTGTCTTCAACTTGTGATACTAGCTTCGGCCAGAGGTTCTAGGTCAATTGTAGGTTATATAATAGTTAATAAGAAGCAAAAAGAATTGTAGTACAACAAACCAAGACAGGCAATGACGCTGGTGAAAGCAAGTCGTAAGCTGAAAGCTGACATAATAATGAAGATAAGCGTTGTTGTTTATTATCTTTTTCTGAAATGCTCAGTATTAAACGGTAAAGCTACATTTCGAAAGATTCCAATATGAATATGTTACTTGCATTATTTTAGAGCACTGAAATTTTGTATAAGGCTTCTAACTAAAAGTGGAACTATTTAGTTGAAGGTCTATTTAGTGGTGGTTTAGGTGGTTTTAGCACTTTAGTGGTCTATTTAGTTAGAAGTACTTTGACGTGTTGCCAAAGTGACAGAAAGAGGGAACGGTTTTAATCTACTGCAAATCGCGGTTTTTTTATAAAAGCAATTCTAAGAAGCAGTTTTTGTTATTAAAGCAACCGGCACAGTTAAGAGACAAAGGAATTCATTAACCCACTTGGCAACGTGTGACACCGTGTTACAATTGTTCCTGCAATGTGTTCTGCGGATCGACAGCCACAATAAATTTGCATATGGCGCTGCTTTCTTTGGTATCACTTACAATCGTGTATGTACGAGGGTCATTTGAAAAGTTCGCGGAGCGACATCTATTGCTTACAGCTAAAACTAACATTTTTCGTATGCTGTAAGACTCGTATTTCATGTGAACGCCTGTTAATTTTTAAACCTATCTGTCAATTTATTCACTGTTTATTCATATGTGCTCTCCACGAAATGCTCAGTATTCTACGGTAAACACACATTTCGAAAGATTCCAAATTGTTGTTTATTATAATTTACTAAAAATATTACAAAGGAATTTTTTTAAATGCTTTATAAAAACTCAAGGAAACATACAAGTCAGTGTAATGTAAGAGTGGGGGGGGTATCTAAAGGCTGTAGTCAGGAAGTGATTTATATAGCTGACTACGAATATTGTCTTTAGGGGAAACACTTAGCATGGCTGACGCCGTGACTCGAGGGTGGGAACCAGCGTTGTCACATTGTTTCAGCGTTATTTGCATTTTATTAAATTCCACAGTTGGGAAAGCGTTGCAGAGAGTTTTATTACTGCAACAAGACGTGGGAGATGTTAACGCCTTCAAACCGAAGAAATACTTTTAAAACATTTGCATTGAGAAAGCCTGTATTTCAGGCGCACGTGCAATCACGATGCATTAGCTTCCAACAGAGTTGGGAACTATTAATGACTATTAATTGTTCTATTAGTTGTAACTATTAATGACTATCAGTTGCAACTATTAATTGGTCATTTTTTCAAAATAAGACTGGTCAACAAAAAAATAAATATTGTCTCTTTCTTATACACTGACGACATGTTGAGAGCTTCTGGAAATCCAGAGTGACTTCGTGAATACAGCTTAACAAATCAATTTGTATGGGTTCCCTGCTATATGCGGATGACATAGTTCTTACTCAAGAAAATGAGGATGATTTAAAAAGAGCTATGTTTCAATTACAAGCAGTGGCAAGAGAGTATTCTCTGACAATTTCAGCGAAAAGGTCAAAAACCATGGCCTTTAAAGGTAAATATCCAGTAAGGATTAAGATAGTTATAAACAAGTGAGCCGTTCCAAATATCTCGGCTGTGCAATAAGTTATGAATGTGAATATTAAATAAAAAAGAAGATAAATAAATGTAGGAATATTTATGGTACGATTCATAATCTTAGAAACAAACCAAGACAGAGCACAAGGATTACATTTTATAAGACAAGTACAATACCCACTTATGCGCCTCACTGATTTATGCGAGTGAGGCGTGGGTCATGACAAAAAAGGAAAACGGCAAGGTTCAGAGTGCTGAAATGCAGTTTCTTCGAAATTCTTTAATTATATTTTGCAAGATAGAATAAGGATTGAAGATATCAGAGCAGAACTCGAAGTAAAAGGACATAAATGAAATTATTTCAATTTACCAATTTACAGAAGACAATGGTGGGATCATCTTCAAAGGATGACAGAGGATCGATTGCCGAAAGCGGCACTGAACTACAAAGCCATTGCTAGAAGAGACTTGGGTCGTCCGAGGAATGAGATGATGCCGGAACAGGTTTGTATAATCTAATCCTTGAAGAAGAAGAAGAAGAAGAAGAAGAAGAAGAAGAAGAAGAAGAAGAAGAAGAAGAAGAAGAAATTTTTTTCTTTTACCAAAATACAAGGGTCACTTCATAAATAATGTACATAATTTTTTTTTATTTTCTTACGTGTTTATTTTCTGACAACATCTCTTTACAATCCTTCAGTATAGTCTCCCTGCTTCTCAATTACCGTGTTCCAACGTGTAGATAGCTTTACAATTCCATCTAATACGCCATCTTTGTTCATCTGACGAACGGCTTGGGTAACGGCGGCAGAAAGCTCTTCAAGAGATGAATAACGATGTCCTTGCATGGGCTGTTTCAACTTTGGGAATAAGTCAAAGTCTGGAGGACGCATGTCAGGACTGTAGGGTGGATGAGGTAACACTTCCCAACCGTATTAAAAAATAGAGGCGACATTACTTCTGTTCAGCACTCAAGCAGTGAGAGACCCATCGCGCAGAAATTTTTCTCTTGTTCAAATTTTATGTCAGAATTCGGAATACGGACGTTGTTGAAATTCCTGTGGCTTCAGAAATTTCCTCACATGTCACACGACGATCTTCTTCAAGAGCATCTGCCACAAGTTTCACACTTCTTTCATCTGTTGCTGTTTTCGGCCTTCCTGGTCTTGCGTCGTCGTTTATGCTTACACGACCTTCAAGAAAACGATTTCCCCAGCGAGAAACTGTACTACGGTCCACTGTTAACGCACCGCACACTTCACTTAAAGCATTGTGAATTTCGGTTGGGCTTTTGCCACGTAAAGTTTCGATCTTAATGTATGATCTTTGATCCTCAACAGCACAGTACCCGAGACCGGTGCAGGCTCCATTTCTAAATCGCGTTATTAAAAAACAATACACGGTATTGATGAAACAAAAGCACGTGCTTCTTCCTCAAGCCTTGATCTACAACTGCCGTAACAATCACTATCGACGCGTCCTTCACTACGCAGTGTTGCCAACCTGTGCATTATTTATGAAATGTCCCGTAATAACTTCAAACCTAACCTTTGGTGAGAAACAAGAATACGACCGGAATTCTTTTGTTAGCTTTTGATGTCAAGTCACAATAATTAATGAGTTCAAAAGAACACTCCTACCTTTTGTTTCCATGTACACTTGTGGTAAACCCCTTCCCTATTAGTTGGCGAGTTTACGGTTTTTTGTTTACTTCTGGGTCAAATATTTTCGCTTTTCAACAACAGTCAGCAAGTACAGACGCGTTGCGCTCGTCCTAATACCTCGTTTCCATAGCTGAGATGTCTTGGTGGAAGAGTGTTCTCCATTTTAATCTCTCATTTCACCACAGCTGCTTGGAAAGCTATGATGTAAATCAATAAAATGTACTTTAAATGACATATTGCAAACTAATTCTTGGTATATTCGCAAAAGTTCATTAACAGCTACATCGTAGATTACAAGTAATGATTGCACAAGAAGTTGTCAATAACATTTTTGAAAGCGTTCCAAGGTGTTTTGTCATTTTTGTTATAAACCGTACTGGTTTATTGTACTAGGTTTTCTCCTTAAATAGTTTACGAATCTGCAAATCAACAATGATTATGCGCGGCAATTTGTTCAGATATATGGGAATTTTCCCTTCAAATACTTAAAAGTTTCTCCTTTCCGCTTCATTACCTTAACAAATTTTTCATGACAAATATGCCAGTATGATTTTATCATGAGAAACTAATCAAGTATATTGGATAATTATAATTAAAAATAAGTTTTTCTGTAAGGAAAGGTAAACTAACTCCAACTATTTGTCTACAATAGTTTGTTGCATTGGTCTTGAACAAACGCCATCTACAGTGGAAGTTTACAACCAAAATACGGCACTACTTTCCCACTCTCGCCTTCTATACTTCACAGTTAGAACTAAATAGATTACACAGTGGTGCGGCACTTAATAGGATTTGAAAGTGTTGTCTTATCTCTGTTTTTGTTTTTGTCATTGTCTATTGCTTTGTTTTGTTTTACAGGAGAGAGAGAGGGAGAGAGAGAGAGAGAGAGAGAGAGAGAGAGAGAGAGAGAGAGAGAGAGAGAGAGAGAGAGAGAGAGAGAGAGAGAGAGAGAGAGAGAGAGAGATGTCCTTTATAAGCAAACGGGTTACAATAAACGTATCCTTTGTAAAATAGACAATAGTATTTCTTCTTACGTCGCTGAATGAGATGTTTGTTTTGAACATAACTACAACATTGTCTATTGCTTTAAGCAGTCGAGCTACATTGCTTTTAAATAATCTCTTCTTGACAGATTTCTTGACAGTCTCAAATAGGCAAAGATTAGAGCCGGTCACTCCAGCGCTTCTCGGACGTGCCGCTCCTCTCAGGCTTATAGTTCCGTAGTTGTTTGGGGGTTGCGGCAGCAGTCATCCATTCGTAAAGATGTTCCCACCAATTCAGCCGATACTAGGCAACCCTGTCGAGTATACTCATAATGTATACTCATTATAATAATACTCATTATATATTTTACAAAACCTTTATACTCATAATGTTCAGTTCCTGCCTTCTATCTGTGCTTCTTCTATAATCATGGAGGGTATACCCTGCCATGAGCCTGAGAAATCTCATTCCAGCCGCTTGGAGGCGACTGGTCTGGCCTTTCGTTAAAGTCCAATTCTCAGACCCATAAAGAGTGCGTGTTTCTTTACTTGCTGAATTTAGAGTCCGCCTAATGGTCCCGCACATTAGATGGAACTTATGCAACTTATTCACAACGTCGTTGCTTGCATTATAAAACACGCTGTATTCAAAATTGCTAACTTGTTCCAGGAAATATAATTAACAATTCTGCTAATCATAAGAGTAAATCAACAAAATTTGGTTTTATTTATTTTTAATATCTTTTTAAATATAAATCGTGGGGTTATTGATAAATCTACCCAAGTACATTCATGTGAATTTAGTGAAAACTAAAATTGAGAGTTTTCAAGTGCTGATAAACTACATACTGATTTTTAAGGTTATTTCTTATTAGTAATAACGTTTTTTTATTAATTACATTGCTGTCAAAAAATGAAAAGGAAAAGAGAAATGCATAACAAATGTCAGTTTTTAAACATGTTTCCCGTCGAAACACAGGCTAATAAATAAATATCTTGTTCTCACATGTCTCGAGGGAGAAAATCAATCCTGGGGTAGTCCTTATAATCTACATAACCATTATATTTACAATTAAGTGCTTTTCGAGTGGTTTTTAAGTTGAGTTGTGACGATAGCTTAACATACTGTCGTGGTAACAAATTTGCGTGACTTACAATTACGCGAATTAACTGAATATTAATTGCGTGAAATAATCCTTCTTCTTCTGATTGTTCCTATCCGTTTCATATGTTGTATATCATACACACTAATTTAACTTTCTGTAGCCTACTACTGCACTGCACTGGAATAAGTCAGTTGTATTCATGCCAAACCAGGCCCTTAAATTTCTCAGCCATGAGATTCTCGGTCGCCCAACTCCTCTCTTTCCAAGTAGTTTTCCCTGTAGTGTATGGACTGCAAATAGTAAAATCTCTGTTCATTTCTCATGAGATGTCCCAGATACTGAAGCTTTCTTATCTTCACTGTGTTAATAACATTCCTTTTTTTCTTCATCTTTCTAAGAACCACAACGTTAGTTATATGTACTGTCCATGAAATGCTCAGTATTCTACGGTAAAGCCACTTTCGGAAAGAGAATTAATCCCAGTAAATATTTATTAAGGCGCATTTATGGTTGAAAAGGTAATAAATAATTTACTATTCAAAATGACCTTACTGATATGTACAGAGCTGACTTTTACACACGCGCGCGCGCGCGCGCGCGCGCACACACACACACACACCGACGCGAAAGATAGTACAAGATTAATAATCTTGTATGTTAAGGTAATTACTTTTTACATTGAACACGTCTAGAATAAACATGGATAATTACAATAAAAAATAAATTAAATAAATAACGTTAGTTACACGTAATTTACACATGTAAATTAAAACGTTCAAACGTTTTAAACCATACAATCGCCAACCATTACATTGCAGTTGGAATACCGCTCTTGTTTCCTAAAGTGAGGTCTCATGCCATCTAGCGGTAGTTCTCGTAACGTTTACAGCTCATTAGTATGTAAAGACAGTACTCGAATAAAACAATTTACGAAGACTGTGTACGCTGCCTGGATTATTTCAAAGGTATTTTGCTCTTTTATCAGTGGTGTGGCGTGTATACATAACACCTGTTGCCGGTTGTGATAGGTCTAAAACTTAATCTAAAAATTAATTTGAATTTTTCTTGTAGCGACTGTTCTTTTTAGAGCATTTTCTGTCATCGCTGGGAGAAGAAGATGATCCCGGTTCAACGGAAGCTGACTCTCATTATACTTACACAGAATAAATCAGAACACAAATAATCAAATTAAAAATAATGAAGACAAGCAGAGAAACACATGACTAAACGAACAAAACACAAATAGGTACGCAGTATCTGCTGCACGTCAGTTCCGGAAACGGACATAACTGCTAGCGTAGCCTTTTGCCGGTTTATGCAGCGGTAACATATTGGACGGACGAATGTCCTTCCCCTCCACAGTTTGTACAGTGACAACTAGTACGAGGTCAATGACCGTACACAGTAAAACATTGCCGATGTCTGAGCCGGCAACACAAGACGGTGCAAGCGCCCAACAGTTCGAAAGCAATGCTACGCTTTTCTTCAAGTTTCCCTGCTAATATTGTTCGGATTTCAAATTATTCAATAACTAAAGTACTTATTCTATGATATAATTAATATTATTTTCTCTCATTTCCAGTACTGCTGATGCCGAACAGTGGTTACATGGACGCTACGCTACTGTAATGTCGTGATAACTCTACTTCTGAAACTTCCAATTACATGAATTATCTGAATATTTATTATGTGAATTAATCCTAGTAAATATTTATTAGGGTCCATTTATGGTTGAAAAGTTTATAACTATTTACTACTCAAAACGACGTTACTGATATGTACAGAGTGACTTTTAGTCTCACACACACACACGCACACACACCGACGCGAAAGATAGTACAAGATTAATTATTTTGTATATTACCGTAATTACTTTTTACATTTTACATTGAACACATCTAGAATAAAAACATTTACTTAAAATAAACAATAAGTTTAACAAAAAACTTCAACGATTTGTAATTTACATAAATTTCAAACCTTATAAATAATAAAATCGCCGAATACATTGCAGTTAGAATACAGCACCTTGTTTTGTAAAGTGAAACATCATGCTATCTAGCGGCAGTTCTCGTAACGTTTGCCGCTCATTAGTCTGTAAACACAGCACTTCAACCAATTTACGAAGTCTGTATACTCTGCCTAGATTATTTCAAAAGTACATACACCTTTTACAATTTACAATAATAATCAGTGGCGGTTTCTTAATTGGTGCACATGAGCACGTGAACCCCCTACATAAATAAATATAACTTAATTAATTTTAACAAACACTAAATAAACGGGAAATAATTTGGTTTAATTTTATGATGCAATAACAAAATGGTAAAACAGTCGTGCAGTCGACGCAGTGTAAGGTGTGCGCACAGTGGAAGGACATGCGCTGCTGGATCAAATGAGAGCGGTGACGTGTGCGGCATTGGCGTGGTGGTGGGGGCAAACCTCTCCCATGTAAAGAATGTGCGCACATTCGGTTTGTGAACCATTGCTGTTCTAGCCGTTGTAGGCGTCACGTTACTCGCTCTCGCAGTGTCGCTCGCGCCCAGTGCAGTTGTGTTTGTGTTGTGTTAATGTTGGTGATCGATTAGCAATGGCTGCTACCCCTGTGTCTGCGTTAAAAGAAACAATTTTTTCAAGTATTTCATTAGAAAAGAAACTCGACCCCAAAGCTTAATATCGTACAAGTGACCAAAGGTAAAGATAGAGATTTCAAAAGGGAATTTAAAGAAACTTTATATGAAAAGACTTCTTGGCTCTGCGGTTGTGAAGCTACAAATAAACTATATTGTTTCCCTTGTCTGCTATTTGCAAAACAAACCTCTGAAAACTTAAACTGGATTAAGTATGGTGTGAATGATTTAGGTCATTTACTCTCGAAAATTAAAAAACATGAATGTTCTCAAACTCATTTGAACTCTTTGCTAGAGTTTAACTTGCTTGGTAAAGTCGACATACGTCAGCAGTTGAACAGCGCTTATCGGAGGAATGTAAAAGAACATAATGAAAAAGTAGAGAAAAATCATTATGCATTATCAAAAATAATTGACTGCATTAAATTTTGCGGCGCTTTTGAACTGGCACTTCGGGGACACAGGGAAGGAGATGATTCTTCAAATCCTGGGATTTTTCGAGGCTTAGTGGATTTTGCTGCTCAGATTGATGTCTCACTAAGAGAACACTTACGTGATGCAACCGTTTTTAAAGGAACATCAAAAGAAATTCAAAACGACCTGCTCGATTGTATGCTTCTTGTTTGCCAGGAAAAGATTAAGGAGGAAATAAAATTTGCAGATTTCTTCTCTGTAATCGCTGATGAGACCACAGATGTTAGTTTGACATTTCAATTAGCTATTGTTTTTCGCTACGTATTACCTAATGGAGAACCAGTAGAAAGATTTTGGGGGTTTATACATCCCCCCGGACACGACTCAGACTCGATCGCTGGATGCATTCTTGGCGCCCTAAAAAATGTTGTTGATAAGCCGGAAAAGTTAATCTCTCAGAGTTATGATGGAGCAAACGTGATGAGCGCACACCTAACCGGTGTACAAACAATTATTCAACGACATTACGGGTATGCTTTTTATATCCATTGCTATGCTCATCAATTAAATCTAGTGATTACTCGACTTGCTAGCCAAAATCAGCAAGTGCGGATATTTTTCGCGAATTTGAGTGATGTAACAAACTTTTTCAGCAATTCACCTCAAAGAGCAGAAATTTTGGATAATATTGTCGGGAAAAGAATCCCTCGAGCTTCAAGCACTAGATGGAATTTTAAAAGCAGAACTGTAAATACAGTATTCGAACATCGGGAAGACCTTATTACCTGTATGGAGGAAATAGAATCAACCTCTAAACAAGAATCTTCTATTACCAAAGCTGGAGCAATCCGGCGAATGCTGGAAGACCCAACTTTTGTGTTTTGGCTTACAGTTTTCCATAATATAATGCCACACGTCGACATTTTATACAGACAAATTCAGCTTACCTATACAGATCCTGTGCGAACAAAAAAGGAGGTGGAAACCTTTCTGAGGGAAATAAATAAAGAAAGAGAAAAAATGAACTCCGTGAAAAGTGCTGTAGACCAGATGCCTCTACAACGCAAAAGAGCAAGACATGAAGAAGGCGGTCATGCTAATAGGACGATCGCGGGTAAAGAAGTATGTGATGTAATTTTGACGCAAATAAAAGGGCGGTTTTCATTTACATCGCACCACTCAGCCGTATCCCTTATTGTTCCTCAAAAATTTAGTGAGTACAGTAAATCATTTCCTCAATCTGCATTAGATGAAACAATAGAAAAATACCCCTTTTTGGACAAAGCAAAGCTAAAAACCGAACTTGGAGTGTTTTACCGACGTGAAGACATAAGATGTATGAATGGTGCTGTGAGCTTACTGCAATTTCTTATACAAAATGATCTGAAAGATTCGTTTTCAGAGTCATATAAGCTTTTAAGGATGATATCGACAATCCCAATGACTTCAGCTGAAGCCGAACGATGCTTCTCGACTCTGAAGAGGATAAAAACCTTTTTGAGAAGTACGATGTCTCAAGAAAGACTTAATGCCTTAGCCATGTTATCAATAGAGAAAGAACTGGTGAAGACCCTCCCTAAGTTTAATGAAATAGTGATTGATAGATTTGTTTCCAAGAAAGACCGAAGGATGGACTTTGTTTACAAGAAGTTCACTTAGTTTTTGTTAAAGATCCGATTAACCTACTTATACTTGTAAGTAGTATGTATATAATTTTACTATTGTTTCAGAACGTGATTGCTATCATTATTACTAAATTTAATTTTTCTAAGATTAATTAAATAAATAATCCAGTTGAAGCTTAGTAAACTACAATGTTAGATTCATTTTGCTAATATTACTTACTAAAATTATTTAAAATTTCTTAGTAACGTCATTTACTTTAATGTTGAAAAATTATTGGAAATGCTGCTGTCAGTGCAAATATTAGCAGGCATATGGATTAATAACGTACAATATTATCTGTGAGAACCCCTGGTGAGTTTACTCACGAACCGCCACTGATAATAATACTAATAATAATAGTAAAAACAATAAAGACAACAATTATTATTAAAATCTTTAATAAAATAAATAAATATAATATAATTATTAACCTTTTTTACATTAAAATATATTCTCTTCTAATAATTATAATCTTTAATTGTAATAAATATTAGTTAAATTTTTAATCATGGAAATAATAATTCTGTTAATAATATAAATAATCAAAAAAAAATTGTTTTTTATGTTTGCCATTTTCTCAAACATCAATACAAGGTAATAAATAAATGTGGGGTATGCACATGTCTGGAGCAAGGAACTCGTGGGAAAATCACTGTATAACCACACGCACTGGCAAGTTTTCCTTAAATCTTCAGTTCACTCTACACAAATATACAATGAATTGGTGATATTTTTGTAAATAGTGATATCGCGACAAACTAAATCAGGTGATATTATATTAAGTATATCCAGTAATGTATGAATCAAATTCTGACCACACATTAAAAAGAAAATTGTTTTTATTCTGTCAAGAAGAATTTTATTAAACACACAGGACTAGCAAGTTCGTAGATAATAATTATTATCTTTGTATATTAAAGTATTGACTATTTACATTTTACGCTGAACACGACTAGATTAAAAACGGAACTTAAAATAAATAACAAATTATACAATTAAATTTAAACATCTGTAATTTACATATTCCAAACTTTTAACTAATAAAATCCCCAATACATTGCAGTTGGAATACCACATTTTGTTCGGAATCATCATGCCATCTAGCGGTAGTTCTTCTAACGTTTACTGCTATTTGTCCTGTAAATACAGTATAATGATGCAATTCTTAAAGTCCATGTTTGCTGATTGAATCATTTTAAACGAATCTTCCTCCTTTATAATAATAATACAATAAAAAAATTATAATAATGATAATACTAACAGTACACGTTTGCACCAACAAAAAATATTATTACAATCTATAATATTTGATGTTGATATACATTTTTATGTTGATATAAATTAGAATTTATGTTAAATTCTAAGCACAAAGTAGTATCTAAGGACGGATTCATGCAGGAGGAAAGTGGAAATTCCCCAAGCTTGCTCTATTTGAAATCCTGCTACCCAAATATTATTTATGTTTATATAAAGAAAACCAAACACGTTAAGACGTACTGAACTCCGTTAGTGCCAATCCTTATGTTTGATCCACAGTGAGGAATCCTCAGAGGCTAGATTGATATAATGACGTAATTATTATATTATGAACGATGGATTTATGTGGGTGTAACTCATATCGTCGAACCCCGTGCATTACAATTACGAAGGCACGTATATGTGCAGTATTTAATTTATGTTGCTTTATGAAGTGTTTTTCATCACCTTTGTGTAATCTGTTTCAATGGCGTGTATATTACAGCTATTCTTTAAACGTGGTGTTGCTTTTTGAATATATCGTAGACCGATTAATTATTTGTTGTATGTTTCTAAGGTTATTTAGACGATATATATATAACTTTATATATATATATATATAATAAGGTTTTAAGGTCTAACCTTATAGTAAGGTGTAAGGTTATTTAGACGATATATATATATAACCTTATATATATAATAAGGTTATAAGGTATAACCTTATAATAAGGTCTAAGGTTATTTAGACGATATATATATATATAAAACCTTATATATATATATATAATAAGGTTATAAGGGCTAACCTTATAATAAGGTCTAAGGTTATTTAGACGATATATATATATATAACCTTATATATATTAAAGTTATAAGGTCTAACCTTATAATAAGGTCTAAGGTTATTTAGACGATACATATATATATAACCTTATATATATAATGTTATAAGATCTAACCTTATAATAAGGTATATGCTTATTTAGACGATATATATGTATATAAAACCTTATATATGTAATAAGGTTATAAGGTCTAACCTTATAATAAGGTCTAAGGTTATTTAGACGATATATATATAACCTTATATATATATATATATATCGTCTAAATAACCTTAGAAACATACAACAAATAATTAATCGGTCTACGCTATATTCAAAAAGCAACACCACGTTTAAAGAATAGGTGTAATATACACGCCATTGAAACAGATATATGTATACTGTATATATATATATACATATATATATATATATATACAAACTCTTTTTGCTACAGTTCGTTTCTTGATTTATATAATATATTTATTATTTATACGAAAATTACCTCAAGATATTTTATTCTCCTAACTTGGAACATGTTTCGAGAGCTATTGTGCTCTCATCCTCAGGCTTCGCGATTCTGCGTCTAGTGAAGTACCTATGTGTTGGTCTGTCGCCATTGTGGTCTCCTGTTGGTTTCTGGTATCTCAAATTGGTATTTTTGTGTGTGGTTGTGGTGTATGTATTAGTATTTTGTGTATTTTCGATGTTGAGTGCTTTGAAAATTGTGTCTTGTTTTGTATTGATTTATATTTGTTTAGGTATTTTTTTTTTTTAGTGTTTGTATATTTGTAAATTTTCCCATATCTAGATTCATAGGTACCTGAAAAATAAAACACGGTAGGATGCCCGAATGAAATGTTATAAAACGGTGGCTGTCCCCACATTCCTTTATGCTAGTGAGACATGGATTCTTGGTGGAAGGGACACGCGGAAGATTCAAGCAGCCGAAATGAAATTTATAAGGCAAGGTTCTTGTCCTCTCTTGGGTCGGAGAAGGACGAGGATATTAGACACGATTTAAACATTGTATCATTGCACCAGAAGATTGAAGACCACAGAAGGAGATGGTGTGAACACTTGAAACGCATGCCTGATAACCGTCTACCTGTGGCTGCCTTGGGTTATCACAGTACTGGGAAGACAGATGTCGGTTGACCGAGGAGGAGATTATAAAAATTTCAGCTTATAAGGAAAATGTTTTCTTATCTATGGTTTAAGTAGGCATTATTTCTACTCCAAAATCCTTAAGAATGACACAAACAGAGGAGTTTCATAATCTTTCTTATCTTGCATTTTTATAAAACAATAATATCGTCACGATGGCCACACGGATCATTCTATTGTACAGTGCAAACAAAATACAGACACTAATTACCAGCTTTAGTTAGTAAAAAATAACGATGTGAAATCAACAAGACACTGTCATAGAATAATTAAATTTAAATTTTTCCATACGCAATAGTAATGTCACCTTATTACAATACCGCACTAATTAACACAATAATCACTTTCCATAAAGACGCAACAATCACTTGATCCGCACGCTACAATATCGCACAGATGTAACTAACTTCTAAGTCGGTCTAAGTTGTTCGAGACTGGTCATTGTTAGGGCCTGACTCAGGATGTTCTGGGGCAACCCCCTCCAGCCGTGTGGGTAGGAGTGTTGGTTGGTTGGGTTCCCAGGCCAGCGCAGACCGGGCGTTGAGAAGGCGGAGAGTGTGTCTTAGTTGATGTGCGGCTTAGAGTGTTTTAGTGCCAAACTTCAAGACATAGGCGACCAGAGACGAGTAGCGTGTGACGCTAAAGATGGCGGGAAGCGTCGTAATGACGTCAAGGAATCGTCGTGGGATAGGATTTTTAGGTTTTATATTAGGTATTGATGTTTTGTGGGAATTAGTTATTTTATTTTATTTTTGCGTAGTAGGAATGGTTGATGTTTGTGGACGGGGCAGTGAAGTTGTGTACTGTTTATTTTGTTTTATTTTATTCAGTGTGTCAATGCCATTTCAGCTCATTAGTTGGGTCCAGGGACCCTGCTGATGTGGGTTCTTCTTCGTCGATTTCTGGGTGGAAGCTCATCCGCAAGACCCAAGAGGCGGTTGATGAGGAAGTGGGGGCGCCGAGTATTTCGGACTGGTATATTGATGGAAGTGGCGATGGATACTATTGTTGTGCGGGTGTTGGCTGTTGTAGCGTATTTCTAGTGTATTTTGTGTACAAAGGTGTCTCTAAACCAGGGAATGATGTATTCAGGGCATATAAAGCTATGTTGGAGGTTTTGGTGCTGCGAGGACGACGGGGTATTAAAAGTAAAGCTCGACGTCCTCTGACCCTGTAGGGTTTTAAGCTAACCGCAGGCCCTTAAATCTACCCCGCAGAACTTCCAGAATAATCTTCCATTCTTTTGGCGGCGTGCCCACAAAATTTGCGAAGTTACAGGTGCGCGAACAGTCTGGACGCTGCGTGCCTACATTGCCTTGATCGAGACGCTACACCTGCTCTATTAAGAAAATTCGAGAGCGTAGGTAATTGTCATAGCAGTACTTTTTTTTTTTTTTGGAGTTCTGCACAAGTTTGTTTGTACACAGAGGAAAAAATTTCCAGAACGATAGCATGTAGCTAGAACACAATAAATGTAAGCTTTTCTTGAGTATAGAAGGTCTTGTAAAAGTTCTCCACTTTGGTGTGTGTGTGTGTGTGTGTGTGTGTGTGTGTGTGTGTGTGTGTGTGTGTGTGTGTGTGTGTGTGTGTGTGTGTGTGTGTGTGTGTGTGTGTGTGTGTGTGTGTGTGTGTGTGTGTGTGTGTGTGTGTGTGTGTGTGTGTGTGTGTGTGTGTGTGTGTGTGTGTGTGTGCGCGTGTGCGTGTGTGCGTGCATATTGCGACAGTACGATTATTTAAGTCCCCTAAAAGTACTGGAGAGGATGAGTAATGCCTTATGGTCTCAATCCTTGATGAAGAGAAATATCCAGCCGCACTGTCAAGCGGTGGGGTATGGACATCAATTGCAGGTGGCTAACGCGGCTCTGGAGACCGAGTGACAGCAGGTATAAGCTGTTCCTCCTCTACTTGTCAATGTCAAGTAGACGTTAAGGGACCCTGTTGCCTTGGGGCGAGAAATTGCTCCTAAAGACCTTTCATTGGTCAACGACGTAGGATGTGGGAGGCAAGGAGAAACCACCACGTTAAAGATCATTATGGATATCTCAATAGGAAAACTGGTCTCTTTAGTCTGGTAAGACAGCCAGTTTATGGGAGAAGATCCAGACAGAAAATCGGCCTGGACGTTAACCTAAAAGCGGCAGCCCCACCGTACGTCTTACCCTGCGATATGCTAGTAACATAGCCAGGGGAGATATTCACTACTAAATTGCCTCAAGTAAGGACTAGCCGGACGGATAAGCAGTGGTGACGGGGAGGTGTGGGACGTCCGAGGAAGCGCTGGAGTGACCAGTGACTAATCTTTGCCTATTTGAGACCGGAACAAACCATCCTTAATTTAATCCTTAAAGATGATGATGATGATGATGATGATGATGATGATGACGATTATTTGAAGACGTTTCAGTCTTAATACCACTGAAAGAAAATGTAGTGTATTAGTTACCTGTCAGGTCGTAGAATTTGTGTGTCCATTACGTTCTGTATTACTGTTCCACAATAAACCTTACTGTTGTTAGTTAAGAACAGAAAGATTTTAGTGTCAGGAAATAACTACTTAGACATACAGAAAAACAACCATTGATTTAAAAAAATATATTTTTTAGAAACGTTTTCTTGTTAAGGCGTCTGTAAGGTATTTTGGTAAAAAAAATTCAGTTCTTAATTTTTTGGCCCAAAATATTGTATGTAATATCTGCTATCATCAATTTTAAATTAAGAAAGAGAGAAAAAAATTTTTTACGAATTTTTGTAAGTGATGATATCAGGGATATTATAACCTCTTCTCTTGAGTTATAACAGAGGGAACCCAAAGTAATTGGTTCTGCCAATTACTTCAGGCTGCCTTATTCGGGACGAGCTGAAATTAAAACAGAACAACACACAGTAAATATAAAAGGAATCAGGGACGGGAAAACTGTTGATTTATGTACTCAGTATATGTGTACAACAAGAAGATTTCCCTTTATTAAACATTAAAAAAAAACAAATGACATTTACTCAAAAGACAGATCCCATTACATTATTAATTAAATTATTAAATTATTTAAATTGCTTTATATAGACTGTGGGATCACAACAAATTATATTTAGCTTTTCTCCGGATCCGGGTAACCATTGGTATTTAGTCTTTAAACTTTTAATTATATTCAATTCAAGATAATAGCTTGCAAGACTGTTACTTTTACTTTTACTTTTACTTTTAAGTTTCATTATTATTCCATTTGAAGAATGGTATTAATTATACTACATGACGTTAAAATCTAAACTGTTACATTTGTAAGAAACCTGAATAGTTACAATTAAATTCTTAGATTTAAATTTTTATATTCTTATAAAGTCAATCGTCTCTGAAAATCTCTTTAAGAGAGTATTGTGTTACAATTACTATTATTATTATTCCTCGATAGACTTGCTATCGAGTCACCTTTAATTTGGGATGTAGAAATCTCCTCCATATGGTTACATCTTGGGAATCCGAAGAGCGTCGTCCTCGTCTAGGTCTGGTCTCAGTTGTTCAAGGCTTAAACGTCTGCAGGACAGAGTGGGCCTTCTACACAGGTACTCGTTGATTCTCAGATGTCTCGAACTGCATTATCGGTCGGGTCTACTAGAGTTGTAATTCTGATGATTCATGTCTCCAGGTAGGATGTTGTGAAGAGTCGTCAATCGGAGAAGATAGCTGTTATAGTTACTAACACTCGTACTATTGGTTGTCACATATTTCTTCTTGTTACAACGTTTTTTAATTTTTCTTTTTCTTAACGTTACATATTACACTCTTTTGTAGCAGTTAGTAAAATACATAAGAATTAATCCAAACTAATAACCAATCACATAACATTTCAACAGAGCATTTTGCTCGTGCGTGTGCACTGCTTGGAGTCGTCATTGCGAGAGAGAGATTTTTCGTCCGCTACCACTGGTACAGTACAATAGATAGTGGGGTGTTTATTCCGCGAGAATATAGTCCCGGTCTCTCTCTACATAAAACTTTTTATTTATACAAACTATCGCTAGACAAAAATACATCATTTAAATTAGTTGTTTTCGTGACTATCTGTGTCTTCAGATTCTTTAATTATTAACATTATTTTTCTATATTATTTTAATTACAGAAGACTCGGTAAACATGTCGAGTCCGGTATCAACAGGTAGGCGCCTGATAACAAGCAAAGGGTTAAAGGCGACAATAATAATTATTTACAATATATCTTTTCTTTACCGTTTCTTTGCCCTTATTAATTACTACTTCCATTCACACTTAGTACCTACATGTTTTTTATTATCATTGTGAGATTTAAATGGTTAGTTGTTCGCAACTTAAAATTTTTTTTTATTTCTTTATTTTTATAATTGTCACAATTTAAATCGTCACAATATAAACTCAGACCATATAATATGTCACCTACACGAGCTTATGCATATTTCGGTTTCTTATAGTACACAGAACTGTTGCTTTCCGTTCTTATTTCTCTTTCTATTTATACTACACATATGGATGAGCTTAAACGTATATTTAGAAACATAGCCACTAGAACTTTTAAAAAGGTGTCTCCATGGTAAAAGCCAAAATCCCAATGAGTCGGTAAACAACATAATTTGGTCGCGCATTACTAAAACTGTTTTTGTTTCCCTACAAACATTAAATTTTGGGATTTAGGATGCAATTTTATGCTTCAATAGAGGTTACTTAACCATGTGCTTAGTGTTGGAACAACTAGGCATGTCAGTAAGAAAGAACTGTGCTGAAATTATGTTGAGTATTGATATGAAACGAGTGCGGAGAGCTGAACAAGCAACTGCAGAACTACAGAAAGGAACCCGGCAAAAGAGAGCAATGGCAACAAGGAAGCTGAAAGAAGATTTTCAAGCTGCAGAAGATCCAGGTAAAACTTGATATGCATCAGGACTTTATTAGGCAATGCACAAAACCCGTTATCTCTGAAACTACTAGACATACAAATCTGATATGTTCTGTACACCTGTAGGACAAAAGAGTACAACTTTTAACATGGGGACATTTTGATACAATGTGCCTGTCAGAAAAATATTATAATATGCGATGTTTCTGAAGTGTTCAACATTGAATTGGATTAAAATTTCTAAAATGGCTCAACGTAAGTATACCCTGAAACCCCTGTGTTAAAGTTTCTACTGAGGGCTAACTAATCGATGATAAAAGTTTCAAACAGCTCAGTTAATTATTAGTGTTTGAGAAAACGGGTTATGAAATCTAGTAAATTAACATGGGCGAAACAGGGCTTACAAACGACCCTTAAACATCATCTAAAACGTCTTTCATATATTAGACACTACAACACAATGTAAAAGTAGCCTGTCTCTTCCCAATAAAAGTGATTCAATACCAGAATATTTGTCTTAACAACACAGAATTAGCAACAGATTTTAACATCTCTAATTATGTGCTAAAATAACTTAATTAGTAATGTAATACTCAACTACTTTTTAAGTTATATTTTCCTTCAAGTCTATTGTATTGTATAACGCACTTATGACATATTAAGCCTTCCCAGTTGATTTATAACTTTTTTGAATTTTATGTTATCCTGTAAATCGAGTCTGTAATTTCTTATTACTTAATGTTCTTAACTACTTTCTATAATGTTTTATAGCCTATGTAGAAGTTGTTAACGATAATAAGAACAGAAGAAACACACAAACAAATTAACAGAACACAAAATTATTCCAAACATTGTAACGTACCAAATTTGGCAGTTACATAGAGTAACTAATTATTACGTCAAGTGACGGGAGATCATGAAAATATTTCAAAATACGTAAAATAATGTAAACAAAAAGTGTGTATCTACAGAGATATATTATTGAAAAAATCCAACCACGGAGAAGGAAGGGTAATATAGCATCATCGAGTAAAAGAGAGAAAGAAAATGACCACGAGCCAATATAAAATGTTAGAAACCAGGCCCAATAGATTCCAACAGTGAGGGGAAACAACAAAAATCACAACCATTAAAATGAAGGAAAGACAACTCAAGGACAACCACAATGATGGTAAAACAACCAATTTATTTATTAGTATAAATACTATGGACCAATGACTACCACAAATGGAAATATTGAAGAAGATGATTAAATAGAAGAAGAAAGGAAGAAGAAGAGCAAAGGAAACATAACATGAAGAATGAAGATAATATATGGACAATACAAGAAATCACCATTCACCAAGTATACAAGGAACTATACTAGTGACCGGAAGAAGTATAACTATTATCAACTATGAAGAAACCAGTGTTTAGCATAATTAAGCAATTACAAACAGTAACAGTGAGAACTTAATGTAAGTGTGAGAACCTGTAACAAGTTAACCATTTTTTTAACCCAAATAAACCCCACAGACAATACAAGTGAGAAGGTTTATAACAGAGGAAAATGCGTTACCATTATAGTGGAAACATCAAAGATTAAATAGTTAAAATGCACAGACAATTAGTGTGACTAGTTTAATCAAGATTGTAACCCAAAATAGATAATCATAAGACCACCAAGAGAAATGTAAGATAGAACAGTAGAATAATTGTTCACAGGACCGGATAATAAAAACTTTGTAAGCTTTAAAATGAAATATAACTGAATGCCACGGCAAGACAGAATAAAATATAAAGAAAGTCCAGAATAAATAATAACAAACAAGCTAGTTTGTTAGGTATCAAACAAACAATGTACCAAAAACAAGGTACAACACAACAAGAAATGTAATGCTATTAGATTAAGAATAATTGTGTTATTGTTTAGGAAAATAGTGTAAACATGTGTATTATTTAACAATTAAACCATTGTAATAGAGTACCATAATGAAATCATAATAGTAGAATCAAATACTGCAAAAGAATATGTTGCACATTGATACATAACCTCATAGGGAGTGCACCTATAACATAAAATCATATATGTTAATCAAACCAAGCAACTATCAACAATTGTTTCAATCAAAGATTCATTATGAATAGTAATGCAAACTAATAAATAATATTTATACTGAGAGACATAGCAAATAAAGCAGATTAAATATGATAACATATAGCCAGAAGAACAGAAACCCTATGTAACAAGTTAGTTAAACAAAATACACTATTAAAACTTGTTAAAGGATTACTGAAAATGTTACCAGTAGTTAGACAAATATCTAATACTACTATGAGAACAGATCACAATTATAATAATAGTAGTTTTATAATCAAATTATGAGAAACTAACTGACTATGATTGTATAGTCAGATGTAAACAAACCCTATGTGACAAGTTAATTAAGCAAAATACACTATTAAAACTTGTTAAAAGATTACTGAAAATGTCACCAGTAGTTAGAAAAGTATCTAATACTACTATGAGAACAGATCACAATTATAATAATAGTAGTTTTATAATCAAATTATGAGAAACTAACTGACTATGATTGTATAGCCAGATGTAAACAAACACTATGTAACAAGTTAGTTAAGCAAAATGCACTATCAAAGCTTGTTCAAAAATGACTAAAAATATTACCAGTAGTTAGAGGGAGATCTGATACTACTACGGAAACACATCCCAAATGTGATAATAGTAATTTAGTAGTTGATTTATTAGAAATTAACTGACTGTCATTGCAAAACCTGATGTAAACAAACCCAATACTAAGAATTGGAAAGCTTTCAGATAACAAAAGACTGATAAATATATTAAATAAGCAAGGTACTATAATTGTACACTGTTTTAATAGATACCATCATATACCTTATGTGGTAAAATCATTGAAAAAATGACAAATTCAAGAGTTGAGAACAGAAGGTATTTTGATAAGACTATTAATATATGAAAAACAACATTTTTCATAAAACAAAATGTGAACAGATGTAAATAAATGTATGTATTATTGTTAGAATGCCAAACAAATGTATTTAGGTAAGAAATAATAGAGTTATACGCGGTTATAAACAATCGAATATGGTCGTTTGAGGACGCCATTACCAAATATTGTTGAAAGGTAATTACAACTATTTTCTGTATGAAAACGAACGAGAAATGGACTCGAGACGTTTAATAATGAGTGATATAGTGTAATTGGTGCAAAATATGGTGAAATAAACTTATTCATATTAAAATTCACCATATGAATTTGCGAAACGGCTTAGTGCATTAATAATGGACGGATTTTATCCTTGTTTAGACTTTAATTCAAGCCGCAAGTGTCTGCGATCTATTGCCACTAACCATTCAACGATACGATAATTAATAAAAAAGTTATAGCAATTATAAACTTTTCAGTTATTTTGTGTATCAACGCTTACGTCACATTTAATCTCTAACCCATACAAAAATTGGTAAAAAATTAAAAGTTTTATTTAACTAAGGTGTTTTGGGGTAGAGAGTTCGACAATTTAAACCAATCAAATGACTTAAAATAACCAGACAAGCAGGAGACGCTTAGGTGAAGCGTTCAGTCTTCAATCAGTCGTCAAACAGTCATCATTGAGTCGTCAAAGAGTATTCAACGAGCAAGGTTGATGAAGAAAATTGTTAAGTTTTATTTAAACAGTGCGCGTCACATTCAGGAGTTACGCTACACACATAACCTGCACACAACATAACAATAACGAGTGTCCAGTGTAAAGTGAATTAAATTAATAAACCGGCCAGTGTATAATAAAGGTCGTGTTTTCGTGTTTCGTGTTTTACAAATAACAGGGAGTACTCTATTTTTATTATTAAACGAATTAAATAGAAATAATAATTTTTGTTAGTGAACGAAAATTATTGTTTGGGTACTGCACTAGTCAAAGAGTACCGAAGTGAATCACCAATGATGAAAATTATCAGAATTGAACAAATGAATTATATCGTAATTGATAATTTAAATAATAAATGTTTTTTAATTTTATAGTGTTTGAAAAAATTAATATCAATTTAAATATTGAAAATACGAGTGTAATGAATAGTCACTCACTTGACTCATTTCGTTTGAATTGACGAACAAATAATTTATTGCGAAAAATATTCTAACCAACTGATAATTATACATCAGAAGCAATATAATTAAAATGTATGTATTAATATTATTAAGAATTGAATGAGTAATTAATTTATTCAAAATAACTACTTACATTTGTTAACTAACCTAGAAATAACCTTGACAACTTTGTCAACAAGTAACGAATCTGTTCTCATATAATTTCAATCCAATGAAAGCTATCACAAGAGTTTTTTTATTATAGATTTTTTCTCTTGCCAATAAATGATTTATATAACTAATGAATATATAATAATAGTAATTTTTAACAGTGCAGCATGTAACAATAAAAAAGAGGCCTAAATATATAAAATAAATAAAATACCCTGCCAGAACTTACCTGCACGCAATTACAACACTTACCTGTTATTGAAATTTTACCAGAAGACCAAGGTCGCCACGATTATTTTTTATAGGATAAAATATCGAAAACCTTTACACTCCACCCTAAATAAAACGGACAATTTAGCAATCTGACCCACCCAATTAATAACTCAGAAAGATTCCGGAACGTTAGACGAATTTTTAACACAGAAATGAGAATATGGTAATGACGAAATAACTTAGTCTAACACATTTTTGTTATGAAAAGAATGCTTTACTTACTAAATACGGACATCCTTAATCCAAAAACACCAAGGAACGAAAACATAAACTGAGTTGGTTACATGACTCTTACATTTACAATATGATTTTTACTTACAAGGTAGCCCAGCTCTGCTCATTCACTCTATCACACCCCATACAAACCCTTTTTCAAATGTTATAAAAAATTAGAAAAGAAAAAAATAGTTATTCTTTAAGGATCACGGTTTCGTTTTGCGTTAGTTTGATATGCGCGAGGCCGGCCGAGCACGTGCTTTCGTTACGGTCACATTTTATGTTATTAGCTGCTCTCGAATCGTCACTGCACTGCACTGTTTGTAACACCGTTCAATTCCTCGGGTCCCGGTCGGTCTTCCTGAATTAATTACATTTTCCGAAAACTTGACCAACCGGGTCCGAAACAAAATATATGCGTCTGTAACGGAACTCTGTATCTCGTTGACCACTTGGCGTCTCTGACTAATGTCGACTGTGTGGCTGTGAACGTAACAGGTACATGTTGCTTTGGAGAGAAGCTGTTGGTCACTGCCACGATTATTTCGTCGCCGCTCCTTGTTCCTTTGCTGTCGTGTAACCATTTTATATAGGGAATGGAGCTGACATATGTGGATGACCAGAGCTTAATATTGGGCTTGGCTCTGCTGATGTCATTTAAGTGGGCTTGGTCTAAACGACACTTCCGTAGTGAAACCAAATGAATGATGAAAATTTCACTCTCTGGCCATCTTGGTTTTTTGCCAACGCTTGGGTAGGCGCCCATGCTTGGTGTGCGCATGGGAGCGCAATGCCACACTCTCGCATAGTTCTTGGAATTTTGGTGGAGGTGCAAATGCTCCGCCGCATTCCTCCACAACAACTGCGTCTTCTAGCGTTGTTTCACTGTTCTGTTACACTGACTGTTATACTGACACATACGTTGCACAATGATTTTATGAAAAGTCCGCCCAAAATGAAATACATAAAAATATACTTGCCCCATATGGTAAAAATAAAAACACACAAAATTTGACCCGCTACAATACCCCCTCGATGAGAATTCTGCTGTCCACGACAGAAGAAATCTCATCGATGACCCCAAAGAGGACCGGTGAGGAACTGGTGCCAACAACCCCCTGGTTCTTAATCTGCACGGGTACACGACCCCCCTGGCTCAGTGACCATGGACTCATCTGAACGAGATCACTGGACTTCTCCGTAAGAGATCCCAACACCGAGAAATCGATCAGACTCGCACCATAGCCCACCTCGCCCTTCAACATACTACCCCCAAAAATCCTCAATCCCTGGCTAAAATCATTCCAGCTCCTCCGCCGATATGGATCCCCTTTTTGCAAGCTGGGCTGCCTTTGGCAAATACTGGGCTCACACACTCTAACATTACATATTACCATAACACATAAGAATAAAACTTTCTTTTAAAATTTTTCAAAAATTTAAAAAATTCAAAATTCAAAAAATAATCGTTTATCAAAAAATTCTCTTCCTCTTTTTTCTAATTTTTGTTTCAATGACTTAACCTAAACATTCCTATTAATACAAATACATCCTTACTCTAGCATGAGAACAATTTATAGCCTACCAATATAAAGCAATACAATAAAAGAAACATGGTTAATACACACATAATAAAAACTCACTATCTAAAATAGTAATTCGCTGGCAGGCGAAAAATCAAAAAAAAATTTTTTTTTTTTCAAAAAAAATTTAAAATTTTCAAAATTTTAAAATTCAAAAAATTATTCATTAAATATTTTTTAAATTTATTTATTAAATAACATTTATTACAATTATTCAAATATTGGTTTGAATTAATTAAACAAACAAATCACAATTGGCTTCCTACTATACACAAGCTTAGTAGGTGTCTGACCTCATCAGCTGATCATGACTAGGTCAAGTCCAAAACCCTTGACCTACATATGTTATCTATAAGTTCTGAAAACACTTTAAATATCTGTAATATCCTACCTTGAAATACAAAACATAGTAACATAAAATATTTATAATAAACAAAATATTAATATAATCAATCATCAACTTGACATTTAAATTATTTAAAACAAACAATTCTTAACTTTACATTATTTTCAAATTTTATCAAAATTCTGTCACTGGTTAAAAAACAATTGTACATTCTTTATTATAAATTCCTCTCCTTAGTTAACAGTTAATTCTACCTTACTGGGGGTGATGTAAATTATTTACTCTCAATTACCGTATTAGATCTTTATACATATATAAACTTTCTCCCTCTGACTCTGATATTAATCAACTCAATTATCATGACACCCAACTCTATCAAAAATATCTACTAATCAGGACATTCTAAACCCCAACTTATCATTTAACACAAAACGCCACCTTCTCTACATATATGAAAAAATACTCTCTAACCCTTTGTACATAGGATACGTGTTTCCTTCCCAAAACTCATTCCCTTATGTTGGTCCCTGGACTCCCCCTAGGTAACCCTTTCCGGCGCCAATCGGTCCCTATCCCGTCCCAACCCTTGTTGCGGACTCCCCAAATACACTACCCCCTAATACAAAATTGCCATCCCCAAAATTCTCAATCTCATTTCATTACTACAAATACAACAAAACAACCTCATTAATTATGAACATAAATATATATCATTCAAAACTCTACATAAATTCCCCACAACTGTGTCAACATTAATACTTCACCAACTTCTATAACATACATTAACTCAAAAACAACATTACATTATACTCATCTCTACTATTTCACATTCACTTTTTATTCAATTTGGACAGGTCTGCATGTCCCATAAAACATTTATCACCCATGAATTATCTTTTATTAATCTGTATATTCTTTTTATCTTTACTTCAAAATATCTGTAGTACACTAAACATTAATTACTTGTAACATTTACAAACCAATATACCAGTGACATGGTATTGCTGATCAGCTGATCCTAACATAATAAAAACACAATGAAACTACATCTTAAAATTGAACAAATTACCTGTAATACATTATCAACACTTACTTCTATTATGTTGATTGCCTGCCAGGCGTCTAATGATTGGCTTAGAAAAAAAATTACACACATAATGAAAATACATTTTATCAACAACTATATCTAACACACAACAATAAAATGATTGCACAAATAGCAATAAACCTGGATTATTAGCATACATCAAACAAACAATTCTCTTTTAAATAATTTATATAAAAATTTATAAACATTATTATTTAAAATTTTTCATTAACTCTTTTTATTTATCATCATGATGAATTTATCCTGTGTTGTAATCAGATTTTCAAAAATTCTAAATTTATTATTACTATATATTTTTAACCATTATTTTTATTTAGCGCAATTATTTCAAAATATTTCATTACTGAATTAACATATCAATCACTCCTGTCAACCTTTTTGTTATACATTATTCATATTGTAAAATTTCAATACTTACAGCCCATTTCTCAAAACATATACAACATACCACAATACTCTCACCTCACCACTGAAACATTTCACAACATATTAGTTCACCTCAAATAATTCAGCCATCTATTATCAAAATGATTTAAATTCCTTAAAAAGTTAATTATACAATATTGAAATAGTCAAACAAAATATTTAACATGTATTAAATTGTTTAATTAAATTAATTATTAACAATATAGAATCCATTACCATCCAAACAATTACAATTCTCTGATTACTTGTTTTCAAAATTAATTTGGTTTATTTATTTAAATTGCAAATATTTCAATATTATTCTTACAACAATTAATTACCTACATACACTGTTCACTTAACCACAACACATACCATTGGCTTTACTACATATTTATTTACAAATTTACTTCAGTATTTACTCAGTTATCACATCTCAATTTCCAAATCAGCCAAGTCAAATAGCTTAAAACAAAATATTTAACTGTCTTTTCTGTTTTATATTTTAGCCACCATCGTCAAAAATATACCTCACATATTTGTATACTAAATGATTTTTATTTACATCCAGTTTATTATTATTATTTTTATCATAAACCATTACCTCTATGTCATTCATTTTCCCTTTTATTATCTCATAAGACTTGTCACTATTATTTGTTTTTATCCCGCCTCCGTGAATATTTGTTGTTACACCCAGGTAATTTATTTTCTCATCATATTCCTCCACTACAAGTACACTAATTCTTCCTACAGGTACACATTTATCATCAATATAATCATTGTCTACTACTACACAAGGTATGTCTACATTATTTATCATAACTCTCTTTATATCCATCTTCTCTATCAGCTCTACATAACCTCTATTTACCTTGAACCACTCTAACTCTTTCTCTCTCTCATAATCACTTTCATCACAATACCTGTCACCACACCACTGACCTACTTCACTCCATGCAAAGGGCACAACAAACTTACTATACCATTTCCTGGCTTTTCCAGGTTTACAAAAATTTAGGGGACTGCTTGAAGACACCTCGTCTTCCACACAATTAACGGAGGAAACTCTGTCCTCAAAATTCACTACTAGCGGAGTCCTTACTCCACTTATATCACGGGGAAAATTTGCCCTTTGCCACCCTAACCTTTCATCACACTCTCTCTCAATTTCATCAACACTCGCTAACATTTTGTTATTAAATTCTACTTCACCACAAACTTCATCATCACCATTTGTTTTCACTACATCATTATTAAATAACTCGTTTTCAACTATTTTATCACTATTATTTATTAATTCAGTTTGACAACTGTAACTTACCTTGTTAGTTATTTCTTCGCTATTATCAAAGACATCATTACCACTTACCTGTGTTAACTCAACTTTTAATTGACATCTATCTTCCTCCCGCCTCTCGTCTGGTTTATCAATAGCATTTTTTATTGTATTACAACCCTTACTCATTATTTCCTTTGTTTTGTTTAATTCTATATGCAACTCATCAAAACCCTTAATCATATTATCAAAATGCTTATCCCTCATTTCATGTAATTCATCAAAACCCTTATTCATATTATCATACACTGTTCTCAAAAGATTCATCACATCCTCCAATGTATGCTCCTTTTTTTCTACCCCCACTCTGTCGTTATCATTATCATTAGGCCTATTCACTGTCTTATTTTCTACCAGTTTTACTTCAGCTATCTTACCTTTAACATTGGTCATCTCACTATGTTTATTGATTTCCGCAAATATTCCTTCCTCTTGTTCTTCCATTCGGGTTAACCTATCGTCTAAATTACCCCATTCCTCGTCTGTCATCTCACCCACAACACCTCGAAATTCATTCTCCCACTCATCCCAAGCAAACTCACTATCGTTACTTTGTATTATAGACATTTTTTAAAGTTCGTTTGTATAACACTTTTATATATAAAATTACTCTTTTTCTCTACTCACACCTAACACATTGTGAATCACAATAACATAAACCTAACCTACTTATGTACGATAAAATTTTTATACATTCGTCATTACCACATCCTATTTTCTGTGTATTAAAATAGGTCTATCTCGTATAAAATTATAATTAAACGAAAATCCTGGCAGGGCGTCGACATTTGTAACAATAAAAAAGAGGCCTAAATATATAAAATAAATAAAATACCCTGCCAGAACTTACCTGCACGCAATTACAACACTTACCTGTTATTGAAATTTTACCAGAAGACCAAGGTCGCCACGATTATTTTTTATAGGATAAAATATCGAAAACCTTTACACTCCACCCTAAATAAAACGGACAATTTAGCAATCTGACCCACCCAATTAATAACTCAGAAAGATTCCGGAACGTTAGACGAATTTTTAACACAGAAATGAGAATATGGTAATGACGAAATAACTTAGTCTAACACATTTTTGTTATGAAAAGAATGCTTTACTTACTAAATACGGACATCCTTAATCCAAAAACACCAAGGAACGAAAACATAAACTGAGTTGGTTACATGACTCTTACATTTACAATATGATTTTTACTTACAAGGTAGCCCAGCTCTGCTCATTCACTCTATCACACCCCATACAAACCCTTTTTCAAATGTTATAAAAAATTAGAAAAGAAAAAAATAGTTATTCTTTAAGGATCACGGTTTCGTTTTGCGTTAGTTTGATATGCGCGAGGCCGGCCGAGCACGTGCTTTCGTTACGGTCACATTTTATGTTATTAGCTGCTCTCGAATCGTCACTGCACTGCACTGTTTGTAACACCGTTCAATTCCTCGGGTCCCGGTCGGTCTTCCTGAATTAATTACATTTTCCGAAAACTTGACCAACCGGGTCCGAAACAAAATATATGCGTCTGTAACGGAACTCTGTATCTCGTTGACCACTTGGCGTCTCTGACTAATGTCGACTGTGTGGCTGTGAACGTAACAGGTACATGTTGCTTTGGAGAGAAGCTGTTGGTCACTGCCACGATTATTTCGTCGCCGCTCCTTGTTCCTTTGCTGTCGTGTAACCATTTTATATAGGGAATGGAGCTGACATATGTGGATGACCAGAGCTTAATATTGGGCTTGGCTCTGCTGATGTCATTTAAGTGGGCTTGGTCTAAACGACACTTCCGTAGTGAAACCAAATGAATGATGAAAATTTCACTCTCTGGCCATCTTGGTTTTTTGCCAACGCTTGGGTAGGCGCCCATGCTTGGTGTGCGCATGGGAGCGCAATGCCACACTCTCGCATAGTTCTTGGAATTTTGGTGGAGGTGCAAATGCTCCGCCGCATTCCTCCACAACAACTGCGTCTTCTAGCGTTGTTTCACTGTTCTGTTACACTGACTGTTATACTGACACATACGTTGCACAATGATTTTATGAAAAGTCCGCCCAAAATGAAATACATAAAAATATACTTGCCCCATATGGTAAAAATAAAAACACACAAAATTTGACCCGCTACAAGCATAAACCACGTGTTATCGAAACAACTGCTGTATCAGTCTACTCACGTACGATAGTACGAAATATATCGGTTTATGGTACCGACTTTTGTAATTTAAATATTTGTTTGTTTTTTTGTAATAATTCTTTATTAAATATTATTAACTAAGATAACATCTTGTATCTGGTATCATGCAACTTCCAAGAACACACGAATTTGGTAATGTAACTGAGTAAAGAGGACATAACCTCTTTAATAGTTAATAGTTTAGTCTTTAATTGTTAATAGTAATTATTGTTTTGTGAAGATATTATTAGTTGATTGTTTTTTTTTAAAAAGAGTTAATGGCATTTCAGAATTGTTAATAAATCTCAATTTATTTACCAAGTGGAACAGAGTTTTGATTTTTTTTAAATAGTTTAATTTTCATAACCAGTTCTATCAGAAGGTGGCGGCAGAATTTGAATTTTCAATACAATTCCAATTATAGTTAAATCATTATTTCACTTGATTGTGCATGTGTATTGTGTAGGATATTCAAATCGAATATCTGTATATGTGTATAAAGTGTATGTTACAGCAGAAGAAGTCACCGAATAGAACATTGATAACGTCCACATATGGTAAGTGGGGAGGTCAACAGTGAAGTGCTAAAATACTCTTTTAAACTGAGAGAATTAAACGCGAACACCCACAACAACGCTATTAATAATCAACACTAATAATAATAATTCAATTTAAACCAAATATTGAAGATAACACCTTCAATAATAACAATTTCACAAACACACTCTATTCAATATCTGTTTTGTAACAACATGTTTTATTTGATAATTCGTGACTATTTACTAGATAGCAAAATGAGAAATTACCAGTTTCCGTCATATAAACACCAATTAGTATTTCATCTTGTGTAACTAAGTTCGTGTAACGATCCTGTTTAAATAATTTGTAACAACGGTTAGTCAACGTTTGATTGAGGGCAATAACAGCTGACGGCTGTGCGTGTGATTTCGGATTCTGACGTTTTAATTCAATTATTATACCTACCCCGTCATGTCTGACCACTATTATATCAGCAATAGGTTTTCTTCCTTTAGTCTTCAATTCCAAAGGTATTGGATCTAAATCAAGATCAGCAAAACAATAATCGTATGCTTTGAAAGATGAGTAAATAGTATATGACAGCTCAGCCTCATTAATAGGCAATACTTTTGGATTTCTGAATAAGTGATTTAATATTTTAAGTAATTTTTTAAAACTATCTGCATTACCTAGTGACAAAATAACATCTTTCAAAGCTTCTATGTCTCTCGGGTCGAAATTAAATATAAGTTTGAACAATGTTTTGTCATATACTTTTCCTGTTAGCTCATAAAAAATTTCGTTGTTAGGAATTTTAAGAAACGCTGACGTCTCTATGCTTTCTGTATCAAAACCGGTTACATTAATTATATCAAAATAACCACTATCTGCCATAAATTGTAAAAATAAGTCAGAATCCGGGTCATCCAGTTCTTTTAGCTGTTGTAGGACAATTTCTTAAACTTATTATATGTTCAACCTCGACATTTTTAACAAATTTTATTTGCACAATTTTACTATCTAACATTTGCAATATTTGTTTTCTAATTTTATCCGAAAAAACAAGTTTACCCAAATTTCGCACACTTCCAGAGTCTACCCAATAGCCACCCAATTCTCTACTTCCCAAATAATGGACTATGGACCAGACACTGTACATTTTAATGTTTCTGGATTCTATAACATACCCGTCGTACCATGCCTTGATGTCTGTAATTTTATCACTTAGTTTAAATTTCTTTAAAAATTTAATAAGTTCTTTTTCTGTCAGACCATAATACGTGTTGAATCTGTGATTATCTAAAAACTGACAACTTTCTATGTTATTCGGCGATAAAACTCCTGCTAGCTAATGCAGGCGTTGATAAGAGCTCTATCGACGAATTCGTTCGATTTCAATGAATTTGAAATGAATTCGCGGGTGAAAAAACTAATTTTTTCTATAGCATTATCTATATCACTTCCAGATGTAAAAATGGCTTTTTGAATTGGAGCATCGTACTCGTCTATGAGTACAATTACCCGTTTGTTGAAATGAGTGTATAAAAATTCTGATAAAAGTATGACACTTTCCTTTAAATCTGTTATACTTAACTTTTCATTATCAATTTTTTCATAAAACCCTTTCAGCTTACTAACTTGGCGTACATTTAACTTATCACTACTTAATAAATAATAGTAAGTTTCGAAAACATCCGATACCATGCTCTCAAAGCTCTCTAGAAACTCCTCATAACTACTACAACTAAGGTCCTTAAAATCTAAATATATTACGGGATACTTTCCAAAATGTCTGTTAAAGAATGATTTCGGATTTGGATCGTATATACTTAAATTTAAACTGCTGTCGCTAAAAACCCTATAATTTTCCGTTTCGTTTCCCGGTATCCTGGTCCCGTTTCGGTCCACGACAATTTCAGAGAAACGCTTTATCATATCCATATTTGTCGACTTCCCGCAGCGCCTAGGCGCTGTGATGAGGACGGTACGTGGTTTCGAGTCAAAGAAATCAATCAGCGTACTTTTATCCACAAAATAATGCGTTCTTGCAATAATTGAAAATTCACTCGTAGAGGTAGCTGGGCGTTTCCACGTAAAATCACCCTAAAACATAGAACCAAAATGCCCCCAATTAATAGAAATATTAAATAGAAGCTAATCCAAATTAGCGGTCATATTAATAAGAGTCTTCTTATAATAATTAATTAATTAATACGACCAAAGTTTTTCTTCTGATTTCCATATAAATGGAACATGAAGGGTAACATTTTCTATACAAGTATGCCTTCACATATTCGAGTATTATTAATACATTATTAAATTAATTAACAAATAATTACATTCAACGATTTACCAAACAGCGTTCTATAGAAAACCAGGCTAGAAGGAAGCCCAATGGTAACATTGTGTAACTTCCCAATAAAAACATAAATTTACTGGCAACAGGCGACTACTAGAGCGACAACACAATGGTAATACAGAATAATTTTGTACACGCCTTTATGAATTAGACAAAACTCCGGGGGCAATTAAAATAGCTCGTAACCCATTATCATTATCAGTTAAACTGCATTCTATTTGATAAGATTCCCCTTATTCTTGGATTTCGTTGTCCATGACGTGTCCGTTACTTAACTAAATAGCACTATCAGACAACACACACAACTAGACAACAACATTGCAGTAAAACAACAACACAGACCTAGTAACAAAAATAAAAGACATACCCATCCCCCATAATGCCACATTAGCCTCCTTTCACATTAAAAACCTGTACACAAACATCCCCATCTCTGAAACAATCACCATCCTACAAAACAAACTCAAACAGAACAACACACCAGACGAACTTATCAACGAAATAACAGAAACCCTGAACATTATCACAAAACAAAACTACTTTACTTATAACAATAAATACTACACACAGAACGATGGCTTACCCATGGGCTCCCCCATATCCAGCATTCTAGCAGAAGTCTTCCACCAACACTTAGAAAAAACAAAAATACTCACAAACAATGACAGACACTCACATAAATACTATATTGGCACAGATAGATGACATTCTAATACTATACAGGGGAAACAAAAGACAATGTGAACAGTTACTAACTCACATAAACAAAATACATAAAAACATAACAATTAATAAAAAATTAATAAACAATTGAACCCCAGCGCCAATTCCCTCCCACCATCAACCCCCACCATACACACCTACAGTCCATAACCATTACTCTGAAAAGACATTCAGTATTTACTCCCACTGAAGAAGACGTATACCACGTTGAAACGTTTGGGAAATAAACCATAAAGTAAGTTCATAGTGAAAGTTTATATATATATATATATATATATATATATATATAAAAGTGAACGAAGAGGATGTAACAACAAGATAATTAAAACATAACCTTTACTGCCGAATACGAACACAACAATACCATAAACTTCTTAGACCTCTCCATCACAAAACTAGAACAAAGGCACAAATTCAGTATATACAGAAAACCAACTACAACTGACACACTAATACACAACTCCTCCAATCACCCAATACAACAGAAACTAGCTGCCTTCAGAACCATGATACATAGACTTAACAACATCCCTTTAGATGAAAAAGACTACAAAGACGAACTAAACACGATAAAATATCTAGCAGAATCTAACGGATACGACAGAAAACAACAAATTCATAACACTAACATACATCAACATACAAACTGAAAACATAGCCCACAAATTCAAAAAAGCTGGATACAGAATCGCTTACAAAA
Organism: Magicicada septendecula; assembly: GCA_034769895.1. Classification (NCBI taxonomy): domain Eukaryota; kingdom Metazoa; phylum Arthropoda; class Insecta; order Hemiptera; family Cicadidae; genus Magicicada; species Magicicada septendecula. Next base: position 26,293,796 of record CM068368.1, on the reverse strand, counting down.
ACTACTAACAAAACAGAACACATACTATCAAAGCATACACACAAACCACAAAACAAATTCGATCTACCCGGTGTTTACAAGCTAAATTGCTCAAATTGCAATAAATTATACATAGGCCAGACAGGACGTAGCTTCAAACAGAGATACATTGAACACACAAAGGAACTCCACTCCACTACAGAATCCACCTTTGCAAACCACCCCATTGAAGCAAACCACACATATAAAAACATTGACAATAACATGAACATTCTACACGTACACACAAAAGGACGAAAACTAGACATGCTAGAACAATTGGAAATATACAAACACACAAAAATAAATAAAAACGACATCATAAACGAACAGACACAATTCAAATCGCACGCATTATTCGAACATATCTCACCCCACATACACAGCATCGATCTTTCGAAACTCGATTCCGTCGCCCACAACAAGACGGACAGCGCTACCAGCGGGAGCCTCTGAAGAAGCCTTTTAAAGGAGAAAACCGGTTCAGGCTGTAAGGTAAAACTTTATGCTTTTACTTACAAAAAACCTAGTGTTCCGAATCGTTAATGTAATACTGCTATTTATTCCCCTTACCATTAAAGCAGTGTTAAATATGCTAAACCAACAAATGTTCATTATCAGTATGAAATCGGCAAACAATTATATGGTAATAAGTAACTGTTTTCTTTACTATTTCTATTATGAATTTGCTAACTGCTATAATTTTTATTATTCGACTAAGCTTTTCGTCATCACTGACATCTTCAAGTCTTAAACAACTTTTTTTTTTTTGGCCTGATTCATTGAAATGTCTTGCATATAGTGAGTTCGTTACTCTAACCTCTTCTCCTTTTGCGTGTTCATTCATTCGAATTTTAAATTTTCTTCCAGTTTCGCCCAGATATATCTTATTACATTCCCCACATTTTAATTTGTATACGCCGCTTTTTTCTGTTAATGGAATTTCTTCTGTTTTAGCATTTTTTATATATTCGAATACATTTTTCGTTTTCTTTATTCCTATCTGTATTTCATATTTTTCGAAGCATTTTTGTAACATTTTTGTTTGATATCCTATGTATGTTATTGCTCCTTTATATTTCTTTTCTTCATTTGTTTTTTCTTTTTTGTTCTTTTCTATTTCTTTATTTTCCTCTATTTTCTTAACTATTCTATTAATTATTTTAGGGTTGTAATTATTATTTTTTGCTATTTTTTGAATTTTCTTTAATTCTTTTTGTTTGAGTTCTTCATTTTCTAGATAATTTATAGCTCTATAGCAAAATGAATTTAATGCTGCCATTTTATAATTAACTGGATGATATGATTCTTGTGGAATTATTAAATCTGAGTATGTTTCTTTCCTATATATATCGAATTTGAGTTTGTTATCTTCAATTTTTATATTGATATTCAGGAAATTAATTTCTAATCCTCCAATTTCTTCTTGAAATTTTATTGTTTTTTCTATGTTATTTAGTTCTTCCGTAAATTTTTTAAATTCATTTACTTCACCTTCCCAAACTATTAGTATGTCATCTACATACTGATCCATTTTTTAATTCTTCTTTCTTTATCTATATCTTTTAAAATTTTGATTTCAAAGCTATTCATGAATATCTCTGCCATTAATGGTGAAAGCGGTGATCCCACTGGTAATCCATTTCCTTGTATGTAAAATTTGTTATTAAATCTGAAGTAGTTCTGGCTTAGACATAATTCTAATCCTTCTATTATTTCGTTTTTCCCTTCTACATTACTTAATTTGTTTTTCTTTATTTCTATTATGAATTTGCTAACTGCTATAATTTTTATTATTCGACTAAGCTTTTCGTCATCACTGACATCTTCAAGTCTTAAACAACTAAACAGTCTTAAATTGTTTTCTATTATGATTGCTTTCCACCGCCCGAAACAAATCCTCCTTTTCTGAAAAATATTTTCTACCTAAAAGACATTAAAAGTTTCATTACAAAAATATTTTAAAAAAAAATTAAAACTATCTGATAGTTGAAATCGCAGTAGTGAAAAAATAGTGGGGTGGTTTTCTTACCTATCTGAGCAGTACAAGGCATCTGAGTAGAGGTAAATAACAAGGCATTGTCACCTAAGGATGATAAGAAGCATACACCAGAGGATGGTATCAGTGTATTCTACCATGGGGACGTCACAGTATAGGTAGATAATAACTATGGGATAAGTAGATTATAAGTATAGAATAGCATAGCATAACTATAGTACAAATTTAGACGCTAGTAGGAATTTGATAGATAATTAAATTATTCCTTAGGCTTTCACGGCCGGTGTCATTTGAATTATGCATGATATCCGGGCTGTTTGGCCGTGGTCCCTGGTTTAAAACAAAACCAAACGTTTCGGCAGCTCCACTGGCTGCCATCATCAGTGGTATAATATTCCTGCACTTTGGGTGTCTACGTACAGTCTATACCATAGTACTGTGAGCCTGTACGTAGACACCCAAAGTGCAGGAATTTTATACCACTGATGATGGCAGCCAGTGGAGCTGCCGAAACGTTTGGTTTTGTTTTAAACCAGGGACCACGGCCAAACAGCCCGGATATCATGCATAATTGATAGATAATTGTTTGATTGTGGTTATTGGTACCTAATAATGGCTGGAGTAAAATTAATTTAGTAATTGGTTAGTTTATGGTTAGTTTAGAAATTTATTAGATTATGGTTGGTTTATGGTTAGTTTCGGAATTTTTTAGTTCGTGGTTGGTTTATGGTTCTGAGACGAAACCCGTAAATATATACTACTCACATACACACATATATTTATATATAAGTTTCAATCACTTTCTGCTACAGTCCGTTTCTTGATGTATATAATACTTTAATATTTATAACTAGTTATAAATATAAATAGTTATAAATATTAAAGTATTATATATAAGTATGTATGTATGCCTCTTCGTTTGATCCGGCCTGGCATATGTTTCACATCCTGTGACTGACGTCACCTCATCCAAGATCAAGCTGGAAGTCGTGTCCGACCAGTTTCCTTCACAATTTGAGTAACCAGTGACTAAGGCTCCTTACATACAGGCCACTCTGCCGCTCCACTCAGCCGCGGTCATGTGTTGTCCATAGTTTTAAATTGGTACCCTTTTAAACGAGCGTCAGTGACAAGCGACTGAGGCAAGCAGAAGCCCATCCTCGCCACACGTCGCGACGCTTTTTGCCGTTGGAGCATACACACGGACCACATCCATAGATTAACATTTTCAGTGTTCAGAGTAGTGTTGTCGAGGTTGCGCGATTAAACTGCTACTACTTCTTTGACGTATTCTTTGCTGTTGACGATATCGAATTTTGTATAAGATGAGTTTTCCGGGCTGTTTGGCCGTAGTCTACGGTTTAATGACAAACCAAACTTTTAAACAGCACCACTGTCTGCCATCATCAGTGGAATTCTAAGCAATCCAAGACCTCAGAACGTAGGTTGTTCTCGTCAGGCCCACAATACTGTGGTAAAGGCTGACGAGAACTTCTTACGTTCAGGATTTCTTATAATTCCATTGATGATGGCAGCCAGTGGTGCTGTTGAAACGTTTGGTTTGTTATTAAACCGTACACCACGCCAAACAGCTCGGAAAACTCATCTTATACAACCGACACCGGCCGTGAAAGCCTTAGGACCATATCAAATTTTGGTTCGGACCGATTCATAACAGAAGTAGAGCAAAGACCGGCAATTTGGCACTTGAGATTCAATGAGTATAATGATAAGTTGACGAAAGAAAGAGCATGGGAAGAGCTGTGTAGTATTTCCATAGCATGGGAAGAACTTTGAAAAACTTTGTAATATTTTCGTTAATACTATAATAATTCACCTCAATATTTGCAAGGCTCTCTTCAGCACGTATACGTACTTCGTCTTATGTTTGTGGTTTTCTTTTGAATATGAAATTCCAGGAAATTAAGAAGCCGATTGAACGTGTTTTGTGACTTTCAAATAGTTATGAAACTTGGCATTGTCCGCTTTCAGATCCCGCTACCAACCGTACACACGTCATCTGATGCATCCAGAATTGACGTTGTCTACGACGTCGAAGTCTTCGTACGTGAACAGCACGCGGAATAACAGTCCATGGTTAAAGTGATGTAGAAAGTAAGTAAAACAATTTTCCATCACTCAGCAAATGGACAGAGGCGTATCTATGCGGTGAACCCATTCACACGGCCAGTAAGTGGTAGAGGTGGGCCGATACACGTATAACAGGTATTTTGGAACGATTATTTTTGTGGAAATGATATAACAATGACTTAAAATGTTGAAATGCCTGTTCCGATTCAACGATAACCGAAAAGTCGAAATACGTGTTCCGATTACTCGCGGTTCCCAGTCGCGGGACCGACCCCTACGCAACTAACGAATAAACGAGTACAAAGTCAGAATTATTGGTGTTGAATACTTGATTCTGCGCATGTACCGATTGCCGTACAAATACGAAACGAAGAAAACAGCGAGGTTCAGAATATCTTTATGCCAAAGAGACGAAGCTGTTTTTAATAAATGAAAAAAAAATGCATACTGACGTTACATTTATTCTCGTGTGTTATGCAGATATATAATACAGATTAAAACAAAGTATATATTATACTAGTCAGCAACGTAGTAAATTTTAAAAAGTGTATTATATTGTGTTATAATCTATACCTATAATACATGTTATACCTACAGTGTGTTATTTGAGTGAAGCTAAGTTCTAGTCACTCTGAAAGGCAGAACGGCTGATAGGCCATAAAGTCATTTTTGCTTATGTGATTTCGGAGATGATTTAAACGGAACGGAATAAATAATTTAATATTAAATCTACGTCAGTTTGTATACTCCTAGTGAAAACTTAAATTAGTATTCCTAAAGGGAGATAGGCCTAACAAGAAGACGGAATTGCTAACAGGAGTAACAAGTGAGAAGGAATTTTTAATAACCATTCAAAGGCGAAAACATCAACACGCAGGTCATTCGAATACTGTGGTCAGACATATACTAACTGCTCGACGACAACCTGCGGCAAAAAAACTAATGTGATATGCGTGCATGCTGGAAGAATACGACATACGTGTCACAACTAATGTGATATGCGTGCATATTGGAAGAATACGACATACGTGTCACAACTAATGTGATATGCGTGCATATTGGAAGAATACGGCATACGTGTCACAACTAATGTGATATGCGTGCATATTGGAAGAATACGGCATACGTGTCACAACTAATGTGATATGCGTGCATATTGGAAGAATACGACATACGTGTCACAACTAATGTGATATGCGTGCATATTGGAAGAATACGGCATACGTGTCACAACTAATGTGATATGCGTGCATATTGGAAGAATACGGCATACGTGTCGTATAATCGCACCAGCATTGATCATTAGTGATGTACTGCTTTGATAATGCGTATAGCCTTGACGATTGCCGGTGAAGCAAAAGAGTAGTATACTACAGATAAAGTATAAGACACAGGATTTTTTCCTGTGTAAAACCAAACATTATTTCTTTTAGCTCAGAATCGTATTGTCCACTAAGCGAATGGCAATTATATGTTAAGTATGACATATGATGTATATGGTATTTATTCAGTGACTATAAAGCGCTATATGTTGTTTATATACACCTTGAAAAAACACCTGACAGAGTTCAGTGGAGAAGACTATTAGATATTTTGAGGGACAATGGGGTGGATTGGAAGGCGAGACGGTTAATTCGTAATCTGTCCCTTGGACGGAAAGTGAGTGCGCAAATCGGAAAGGAGAGTTCAGACGAAATTTAAAATTGGAAAAAAAGTAAGGCAAGGCTGCTGTATGTCCCAAAATTATTTATCATGTATCTTGATGACTTGACTAGGAAGTGCTTTGACAAAACAAGAGGTGTAAATGTCAGTGGAAGAAGAATTGAATGTATGGCTGTTTAGCAGAAAAGGAAGATACAATAAATGAATTGATAACAAATTTAAATTTAGTATGCCAGAATATGGAATAGGGATTAATAAGGAAAAAAATAAGGGTATGGTCATTAGCAGAGGAGAAAAAAGGGCAAACATAAAAATAGGGCAAGACAAAATACCACAGGTGGAGTTGTTTAAATAACTTGGAAGCTTGATAAGTGAAGATATGTCCTGCACTCGTGAAATTAGGTCAAGAATTGCTATAGAAAAAGAGACATTTAATGGGAAGAAAAGACTGCTTTGTGGCAAAATAATAAGAATATAAGAAAAAGGTTGGCCAAATGTTATGTGTGGAGCATTGCTTTATATGGTTCAGAGACAAGTACACTGAGGAAGGAGGATGAGAAAAGATTAGAAACATGTAAGCTGTGGGTTTGGCAAACAATGGAAAAATTGAGGTGGGTTGATAAAGTAAGGAATGATGAAGTTTTGAGAAGAGTCGGGGAGACAGAAGACTCCTGAAGTAATAGAAAATAGAAAAATAAATTGGTTAGGTCATTGTTTAAGAAGAGTCTTCTTGCCTACAACGGCCATGGAGGGTGTCATAGAAGGCAAAAAAAGAAGAGGGCGTAGAAGAATGAAGTTAATAGATAGCATTAAAATCAGAGGCTGTTACGATAGAAACGAAAAGATTGGCATACGACAGGACAGCTTGGACAACTGAAGGCCTTCCTCACGGCAGAACATCAAATAATTCATTGACTAGTTTTATACGATTACACGTCAATAGTAATATTATTAAATTGGAATTAATTTAAAATGGCTTCACGTTCGTTTGGAGCTTGTGATAGAGTTACTTCTGAGATTACAAAGACATTTTGCAGAAAAGTTGTGGTATTCGAGTGAATACAGTGTACATGATAGAGATTACGAGCTTACCTTCGGTCCCTTCTCCGTTGCATTAATAATTGTTTCATTAACAAGTGTTGTATTAACAAGTGTTGCTTTAATAAGTGCTGCATTACCCAGTGTCGCATTATCAAATGTTGCGTTAACTGTATTGTTTATACTGTACTGAACTGTACTGCACCTGATGTAAACGTTTGATGTTATGAAATAATAAAAAAACCTGAAAACTATCATCTTCATATTTGGTTAAATGAAAAGAAAATTTGTAACTGTTTACACAGTGATACTCTACAGAACAGCAACGGTGATAAACTGCAAGAGCCGACGTTTAGCAGCTTTATATACATTTATATACAATAAGTAATAATTGATACCGTGACAACATTAAATCCCTCATATTAATAAAGCTAAATGTTGTTTCTATATATTTTAATTGCCAGTATAATAAATTTTTATTTTGAACTGACCACAAACATTATAATTAACGACGTTTTATCTAAATTTCTATTTGTATAAATTGCAAACAGTGTAATAATGATCTGTTGAAATATAGTGTACACAATTAATGGCAGTCTTTTGTAACTAAAATAAACTTATATTTTTACAGTTTTTCAAACAAAGAAAATAATTTTTTCGCCCTCGTAACATACGTAATACATACAAACTATTGCTTGCATATTACAATACTTTCTCGTTCCACTGTTTCCAAACGATGTCGATGTGTCCCGCTTTCTCCTTCATTTTCACTTCTAATTTTCATCATCATCATCATCATCTTCATCATTAGAAGAACAGACTTTTGCAAAACAGATTGTGTATTTTGAAGTACAATCAAGTTGTCAACAAGCAACAGCACATTCAGATATCTGTCTCGTGATAACACATAAATAACTGTATAAATAATAATGTAGCCAGAATCTTGAATATATCATTCGCCCTGAGGATAACGGGGAGTCCAACCTTCAACCTCACCCCCGGAGAAGCTATTATTATCTACCCAGGAGAAACTGATCTCAAACAATCAAAAAAATTATATATGTTTGTAAAGTTTAATTTTATTAGTAATGTAACGATTTATTTGCTCTATAATTCCATCGATTAATGCGGGATGTATCTTGTTATATAGCTCCAATTGTGATTTATACATAGCTAAATTCAATGATATTTTCTTGCTATATAGAAATTTAATTCCTTCTCTGATTCTAAATGTACTAGCATATTGTTCGGTTTTTCTGGCTAGTCTGGAGGAATCTTTAATTTTAATTTTAGCATAATTTGGAATTAAATATTGACGTAAGCAGATTTTATTAAATTTAATATGAAAGTTTGTCTTGAATAATTTAAGTTTTAGATTTTGGTATTTATACGCGATATCTGCCTTGTATGGCTCCATTTTAGAATTATACTTTTTCAGCGTACCGTGTCACTTACTAAATAATTATATAATTAAACTATTTTTCATTTGAAGATTCATATTATAAACAGAATGAAGGCCTTGCTATGGGATCTCCACTTTCTGGCATCTTGGCAGACCTATATTTAAATCATTTAGAAAACACAAAAATTTTAAAAGATAATTATTTCGTCAATAAAATCATCCATTATTCTAGATATGTAGATGACACCTTTATTATATTCAATGGGAATACCAGACAAATAGAATTGTTTAAGGTTTACTTAAACAAAATTCATAATAAATTAAAATTTACTATGGAGATTGAAAACAACAGAAATATTAATTTTCTAGACTTAACAGTATCACATAACGGAAATAATTTAAAATACAAAATTTTCAGGAAACACACTTATACCGACATAGTAATACATTCCGAATCACATCATCCTGTTACACAAAAAATGCTATATTTAACAGTCTTGTAAACAGACTTCTAAATGTTCCCCTTGAAAGAGGAGACTATTTAAATGAGGTAAGCACTATTAAACAAATAGCCATAAACAACGGATATAAACCTACAATAATAGTTAAAATAATAAATAAACATAAAAAAGGTTTAAAAAGTAAAAATTCAAACATTATAAAAGTAAACAATAAAAATAGTAAATATATTTCTGCCAATTTTACAGGTATTATGCCGAATATTTTAAGATCCGTTCTAAAAGATAAAAATTATATTGTATCATTTAAACAACTAATAAATTGAAAAATTACTTCAAAAACAAGAACGAATTACCTTTAAAAAAGAAATCCGGTGTTTACATAATAAAATGTGACGATTGTGAGGCTTTCTACATCGGTCAATCTGGCAGATGTTTTTACACGAGATTTTTGGAACATATTCCCAAACCGAATAATAATAAATCTAATTTTGCGCAGCACTTAATATCAAGTGGACACAATTACACTAGCTTTGAAAACAATTTAACAGCATTACATATATTCAAAAAAGGTAAACTGGTGGATAGTCTGGAGGAACTTGAAATTTATAAAGCCATAAAAAATACCACCACCAAAAATAATATATTGAATGACCAGGTAAATTTTGCTTCGAACAACTTGTTCGACACTGCCATTAGATTAGATTATAATCCTTGACCAGTCGTTTGGCGATCGCGGTAGTGCGTGCACGCATGCGAGAGCTCCGGCCGTTTATCGTTTTTAAAAATTTTATATAATGACATAACCACAATCGTGGTTTCAACTTTATGCAATTTATTTAAAGTTTTATTAGTTTATCTGAAGATGGGACCTTGTGCTCGAAACGCGTCATAAAAATTGACGAAATTAGTGTCACTCAAGTGGATCATACAAAGGTAATTATATAAATATTATTAGAAGTACTTACTTGGCATTCCGTTGTTCAGTATTGATCAATAGATTCCTCATATGATCGTCTTCAATCACTAAATAATTAGATAAACTCTTCAACTCGGTGGGTCACTGGTGTTACCAACTGATTCATCACGTCATACATAACCTTCACTCGCATACTGAATAAAAATAAATCCAGACCTTGTTATTGATGTTAAACATTCATTTATTGACCACTAATTATAATTCAGATCACTTTTCTTCGATCACCACTGTTGATAACATCATAAAACAAAACATCCGTCTCCTGTTCGAAACTCGAAACTCAGGGTGGTAGTATGTAAATTATTTGTTATAAACAATTCGTCTGAGTATCTTTATAAGTAACATTGCAATCAAATATAAAACCCTGATATAGGAGTGAGATTACATATAGTCGAAGGATAAATACTTATTACTAGTTAAAAATGGTTGTTGACACGTGGGTGAAAATTGTATGTGAAGCGATGGTTTCGAGGTTAATCATGGTTTACATTAACTACTAAACAAATCATAAATAATAATTAAAATGAATTAGTGTAACAGTGTTGGTGTACGGTGACGTATTACAATGCTTATTAGTGTACGACATATTTAAAGTGCATATTAGGTTATAGAAAAAATTATTATCATTATGCAAAATACACAGTACTTCCCTTCATTAATCCTTTTATGGGTTTATTCGCTTAACTTATCTTCCTTTTAATACCATAGCATACTATTAAAATGATTGGGTTGTCACTACACTAACACCTTGAAATGGCACAAGAATATTCGAGGTTAACCGTCGGTATTTACTTCCGATCCGCGCACAGGATTATCGATACTTTGAAGAAATTCTGCTCCTCGCTAGCGTGAACTATCGAATACTATCGAACGGCTTGGATAGTGTCGAAAAAGTCCCTAAAAAACTAAGCGGAATCTCGCTATTCTATTTAGGGTGCATCGGGGGCCATCAATTTAAGAGATTTGGTTTGCCAATAATTAGGTCTTTCAATTGATGCTCTTGCTCCCCAGGTTGTCAAAAAACGTTTCCACTCGATTTTAAGCGTCCTTGTTTTGGGTTGGAGAGTCTGAGAGTGACGCCAACCTTTAATAGAATTATGCAAATATCTCTATAATTGATATTTTGACCTTATGAGACTTGTAAATGTAAATCTGGCTTTACCATAGTATGGCTTTTGCCCAGCTCAGCATTTTAACATCTTACAAGACATAAATCCGTTCACTAATAACAAAGTTCACTTTTTTCCATTGGGCGTTGATACAATAATTCAGTAAAATTACGTCTTATGGTTAGATACAGAACAAATGGTTGCTATTTACATTAATTATGATATACACAAAGTCCTTTCATAATAATCCTTAGCATCATTAACACCTTCAATTAGTAAAAATACAATATCTGGCTATAGGCCTAGGTATTACCGTGTTCTTTAAGATGTCAGAAAATAGGATTATGTAAAAAAAAAATAGATTTTTTATATTCGACCTAGACGAGTAGTTGCTACCAACATTTGTGACTCTCTCAAGGAAATAAACGCAAAGCAGTGCAGACGGCGGCCACAGTTAAATGGGCCGCTCAGTGAATGCATTTCTAAAACTTATGTATACAAAAAGCTTGAACAGGGCAAAACAGAAATGCAGATTGAGCTTCACAACGGCATTGTTGCCGGGGAAACTTTATTTGCACTGAATGTTATGGCGCAAGGTTGCTCGACATTAATCAGTTTGTCTCCGTACGCTTCATTGACAATTATACAGCCTTTGATAGGGTACAACATAACGTCTGAAGATACTATTTAAAGAGATAATCTAGACTACATTAACGTCAGAATTATCTAAAATCTATATAATAAATACACGAACTGCCCCAAGTCAGCCTGCAACATAAATTTATGTGACAAACGTGTATTGGAATAATACGACATATACGCGTCGTTCATCTTTAGTGATATGCCGCTTTGATTATAAGTATAGCCATTATGTTTACCAACCATCATTACGAAGATCCCATGTGAAGGAAATGATTGTATATACAAGAGATAAAGTACAGGCCACAGGATTTTGGCTTGTGGTAAGACCAGACTTTATTCCTTTTAGCTCAGAAACTTATTGTCCACTATGAGAATAGCAATTACACTTTAAGTATGAAATATGACGTATATGGTACTACCAAGTGTTAAGCTTTGCAACCCAACAAGGAATGCGGTGACGTTTGCCATTCCACTCCACGTATCACGGTACTACTACACATTTAAAATACGTTTAACACTGTCTCTCGCACGGTATTTCTAATTGCATATAGCTTACTGAACAATGTTTACTGAACCAGTAATACCGCACCAACACAAGCACGCGTTATCATTCAGTAGACCCCCCCCCTCTTCAGGCGTCTCGGTAGCACAGCTTGTGCTCGTGCGGTAATTGTTCAATGACTAGCTTTATATGGTTACACGTCAATAGTAATATTATTAATTTAGAATTCAAAATCAGTTCACGTACATTTAGAACTTGTAACAGTGGAGTTAGTTATGAGATTAAAAAGAAAATATTTATGAAAAATTATGGTATTCGAATGATTATGGTACCAGACAGAGAATAGATTATGAGCTTACCTTCGGTTCTTTCTTCCTCGCGTTAACCAGTGTCGTATTGACTGTACTGTTTGTACTGTACTGAACTGTACTGCATCTAATGTAACTGTCTGATGTTATGAAATAATAATAAAGAAACATACAAACTATCATCTTCATACTTTTAAAACTGTTTCACACGATGACAATTTACAAATAAGGAATGCTGGTAATATGCGAGAGTCGACAGTTTAGTACCGATCATACTTTTTAAAACTGTTTCATGCGATGACAAATTACATATAAGGAATGCTGGTAATATGCTAGAGTCGACAGTTTAGTACCGATGTACAGTGAGTAGTAATTGATAGCATGACAACATTGTATCTCTCATATTAATAAAGATAATCGTTGCTTTAACATACTTTAATTGCCAGTAGAATAAATTTTAATTTTAAACTGACAACAAACATTATTATTAATTACGTTTTAACTAAATTTCTATTTGGATATTTAAATTTTTACAATTTCCGGAACAAAGTAAATAATTTTTTTAGCCATCGCAACATACGTAAAACATACAAACTGTTGGTTTCAATAGTTTATTGCGTTCGTGTTCCTGTGCTTCCAAACGATTTATCTCGCTTTTCCTTCGTTTTAACGTCTAATCATCATCATTTGTTACAGTAATAAATGTATTGCCGACAAGCCGACAAATGAATTCAGTAATTAGGTAACTCACATATACAATACACTTAAAAAAGTAAGAATAAATATATATAAATAACGGCCATACAGAATACAGTGTGTGTGTGTGTGTGTGTGTGTGTGTGTGTGTGTGTGTGTGTGTGTGTGTGTGTGTGTTGGCGGGGATACCACAGCTACTGCCGCATCCGGCATCTCAGTTTCCATATCAACTTATTCTGTGTATCTTCATTCTTCAGATTCTTTTCTTCCATACTCCTTTCGATCCCTTCTATCGATTTTAATCTAGGTCTGCCTCTTTTCCTTCTGTTGCTAGGTTTGTATTTGAACACACTCACAGGTATTCTTTCTTCACTCATTCTCATTGGGTGTCCATACCAGGGAAGCTGTTTATGTTTTATATCTTCTATTACAGTTTCTTTCCTATTTGTTCTTTCCCTTATTACGTCATTCCTTACACGTTCCAGACGAGAAACTCTGGAAGCTCGTCTAAGTTAGTCCATTTCTACAGCTTCAATCTTCCTGCGGTTGTTTTCGTTGATTGTCCAATATTCTGACCCATAGGTGGTAATTGGTTCAACAATGGCTTCATAAATATTGATCTTTGTCGATAGCCCGATTTTAGTGGACTATAAAAATGAGTTTAATTGGCGTACGGTGTTTCTTCCTAAAACCAATCGATGTCTTATATCTTCTTCACATATTCCATCATCGCTAATTATACTTCCTAAATATTTATACTTTTCACATTTCTGATAACTGAAGATGTGATGTTCGACTTCCTGTGGTTAAGTACTCTGGTTTTTTTAAGGTTATGTTTAATCCCCATCGATAGTATTCTTCTACTAATTTATTTGGTAGAACTTTGGTCCTCCAAGTCGGGCGTTGAGGCGATGGGCTTGTAACTCATCCCTTGGAAAAGAACGTTTATATACTAAGGATCTCAGTGACAAGCCTCGGAATATGGATAGTACTTGTAAACTTGATTTTTTACGGAATTCATACTGTGGATAAAACAAATAAAATTTGATGGCTCGCATAGATTTAAAACAGCTTTTCAAACATTTGACACAAATTTTAAACCGATGGTGCCCGTAAAGTAAAACATGTGTAAGATAGACGCTACACTCGTATTCAGAATAAAAATTCCTTTGTTCTCTTACACGGCATTGAATTTTATAATTATTTTCAAAATTGTTATCACTTGCTTGGTTCCTGGGTCCTCTCAATTTTCAAAACTAGATATTATATTCAATTTTTTGTTAAAATTCTCTTTAACAATTGTTCGACGTGGATTTGTACAATTTTACAGCTGGTGTTGCAATATTTTATAACGGCAATACCCGAACCTCATGTATTCAGAGTTTGGTTAAAATTACCTTTAACTTAATACTCCATCTTGACTTCCGCGAGTCTTTCAAATTCTCGCAACTTTTTCATGGCGACCAATTTATTCTTGGACGTTCAATCTCAAAGGGTAACGTGTAGACCCATGCTACGGTTGACTAATTCAAAACTTGTCGTGAGACATCCCCAATAGAGACAAACACAAACGGTGCTGTTTAGCTAGCAACACGTCTCGCTTGCTCAATCATCAGATTACTACACTTTGTTTGTCTCTATTGGGGATGTCTTTATTTTATATCTGCCTTTCTCGATCTCACGTTGTTTCTCCCTCGCTGGATGTCCATTTTATCTCTTTTTATTTCGGTCAACATTTCGGTAGTAAATATAGGCTAATAGGTCTATATCAGCAACAGGTATATATCAGCAAACTTAAAAGTGCACAGGGGATGTGATATAAACAACACAAACATTGATATATTGAATTCATGGGTGTAATCGTAATAAGAAGATGATGCGTTATTTAAATTTAAAATATTTCCATTATTTACTTTTTTATTAAACAAAATCTTTTATTTCGCATATTTAAATAGTACTCAGTATTAAATCGTTTGTACGACTCTTTCGCACACGACTTATAGCTAACAAATTACATACAACAGGTTATACATAAATCTTATTATCTAACTTTAATTAATTAAATATATGTTTGCTCTCGGCTTACTCATTGTGTGGTCATCTTTTTGCAATTGCTGATTAATTTACGTGGTGACGGAGAGGTGTCGGTCGTCCCAGGAAGCGCTGGAATGACCAGTGACTAATCGTTGCCTATTTGAGACCGGAACAAACCATCCTTAATTTAATCCTTAAAGATGATGATGATGATGATGATGATGATGATGATGATGATGATGATGATGATGATGATGATGATGATGATGATTATTATGATGATGATGACGATTATTTGAAGACGTTTCAGTCTTAATACCACTGAAAGAAAATGTAGTGTATTAGTTATCTGTCAGGTCGTAGAATTTGTGTGTCCATTACGTTCTCTATTACTGTTGCACAATAAACCTTACTGTTGTTAGTTAAGAACAGAAAGATTTTAGTGTCAGGAAATAATTACTTAGACATACAGAAAGGCAATCATTGATTTATTGAAAAAATATTTTTTAGAAACGTTTTCTTGTTAATGTGTCTGTAAGGCATTTTGGTCAAAAAATTCAATTCTTAATTTTGTGGCCCAAAATATTGTATGTAATATCTGCTTTCATCAATTTTAAATTAATCAGGAAACCAGAAAATTGTTTACGTTTTTTTAAGTGATGATATCAGGGATATAAACTCAGACCAATATGTCACCCATTCGAACTTACGCATATTTCGGTTTGTTATAGTACACAGAACTATTGCTTTTCGTTCTTATTTTTCTTTATATTTATAATACACACATGGATGAGCGTAAACGTATATTTAGATACCTAGCTAAACTAGAACTTTTAAAAACGTGTCTCCATGGTAAAAGTCAAAATCCCAATGAGTCGGTAAACAACATAATTTGGTCGCGCATTCCTAAAACTGTTTTTGTTTCCCTACAAACATTAAATTTTGGGGTTTATGATGCAATTTTATGCTACAATAGAGGTTACTTAACCATGTGCTTAGTGTTGGAACAACTAGGCATGTCAGTAGGAAAGAACTGTGCTGAAATTATGTTGAGTATTTATATGAAACGAGTGCGGAGAGCTGAACAAGCAACTGCAGAACTACAGAAAGGAACCCGGCAAAAGAGAGCAATGGCAACAAGGAAGCTGAAAGAAGATTTTCAACCTGCAGAAGGTCCAGATAAACCTTGATATGCATCAGGACTTTATTAGGCAATGCACAAAACCCGTTATCTCTGGAACTACTGGACATACAAATTTGATATGTTCTGTACACCTGTAGGGCAAAAGGGTAGAACTTTTAACATGGGGATGTTTTGATACAATGTGCCTGTCAGAAAAATATTATAATATGCGATGTTTTTGAAGTGTTCAACATTGAATTGGATTAAAATTTCTAAAATGGCTCAACGTAAGTATACCCTGAAACCTCTGTGTTAAAGTTTCTACTGAGGGCTAACTAATCGATGATAAAAGTTTCAAACAGCTCAGTTAATTATTAGTGTTTGAGAAAACGGGTTATGAAATCTAGTAAATTAACATGGGCGAAACAGGGCTTACAAACGCCCCTTAAACATCATCTAAAACGTCTTTCATATATTAGACACTACAACACAACGTAAAAGTAGCCTGTCTCTTCCCAATAAAAGTGATTGAATACCAGAATATTTGTCTTAACAACACAGAATTAACAACAGATTTTAACATCTCTAATTATGTGCTAAAATAACTTAATTAGTAATGTAATACTCAACTATTTTTAAGTTATATTTTCCTTCAAGTCTATTGTATTGTATAACGCACTTATGACATATTAAGCCTTCCCAGTTGATTTATAACTTTTTTGAATTTTATGTTACCCTGTAAATCGAGTCTGAAATTTCTTATTACTTAATGTTCTCAAATACTTTCTGTAATGTTTTTTAGCCTATGTAGAAGTTGTTAACGATAATAAGAACAAAAGAAACACACAAACAAATTAATAGAACACAAAATTATTCCAAACATGTTTTATTTGATAATTCGTGACTATTTACTAGATAGCAAAATGAGAAATTACCAGTTTCCGTCATATAAACACCAATTAGTATTTCATCTTGTGTAACTAAGTTTGCGTAACGATCCTGTTTAAATAATTTGTAACAACGGTTAGTCAACGTTTGATTGAGGGCAATAACAGCTGACGGTTGAGCGTGTGATTTCGGATTCTGACGTTGTAATTCAATTATTATACCTACCCCGTCATGTCTGACCACTATTATATCAGCAATAGGTTTTCTTCCTTTAGTCTTCAATTCCAAAGGTATTGGATCTAATTGAAGATCAGCAAAACAATAATCGTACGCTTTTAAAGATAAGTAAATAGTATATGCAAGTTCAGCCTCATTAATAGGCAATACTTTTAGATTTCTGAATAAGTGATTTAATATTTTAAGTAATTTTTTAAAACTATCTGCATTACCTAGTGACAAAATAACATCTTTTAAAGTTTCTATGTCTCTGGGGTCGAAATTAAATCTAAGTTTGAACAATGTTTTGTCATATACTTTTCTTGATAGCTCATCAAAAATTTCGTTGTTAGGAATTTTAAGAAACGCTGACGTCTCTATGCTTTCTGTATCAAAACGGGTTACATTAATTATATCAAAATAACCACTATCTGCCATAAATTGTAAAAATAAGTCAGAATCCGAGTCATCCAGTCCTTTTATCTGTTGTAGGATAATATTTCTTAAACTTATTATATGTTCAACCTCGACATTTTTAACAAATTTTATTTGAACAATTTTACTATCTAACAATTCCAATAATTTTTTTCGAATTTTATCCAAAAAAACAAGTTTACCCAAATTTCGCACACTTCCAGAGTCTACCCAATAACCACCCAATTTTCCCCGTCCCAAATAATGGACTATGGACCAGACACTGTATATTTTAATGTTTCTGGATTCTATAACATACCCGTCGTACCATGCCTTGATATCTGTAATTTTATCACTTAGTTTAAATTTCTTTAACAATTTAATAACTTCATTTTCTGTCAGTCCATAATACGTGTTGAATCTGTGATTATCTAAAAATGGACAACTTTCTATAGTATTCGGCGATAAAACTCCTGCTAGCCTAATGCAGGCGTTGATAAGAGCTCTATCGACGAATTCGTTCGATTTCAATGAATTTGAAATGAATTCGCGGATGAAAACAATAATTTTTTCTATAGCATTACCTATATCATTTCCAGATCTAAAAATGGCTTCTTGAATTGGAGCATCGTACTCGTCTATGAGTACAATTACCCGTTTGTTGAAATGAGTGTATAAAATTTCTGATAAAAGTAGGACACTTTCCTTTAAATCTGTTATACTTAACTTTTCATTATCAATTTTTTCATAAAACCCTTTCAGCTTACTAACTTGGCGTACATTTAACTTATCACTACTTAATGAATAATAGTAAGTTTCGAAAACATAAGATACCATGCACTCAAAGCTCTCTAGAAACTCCTCATAACTACTACAACTAAGAATCTTAAAATCTAAATATATTACGGGATACTTTCCAAAATGTCTGTTAAAGAATGATTTCGGATTTGGATCGTATATACTTAAGTTTAAACTGCTGTCGCTAAAAACCCTATAATTTTCCGTTTCGTTTCCCGGTATCCTGGTCCCGTTTCGGTCCACGACAATTTCAGAGAAACTCTTTACCATATCCATATTTGTCGACTTCCCGAAGCGCCTAGGCGCTGTGATGAGGACGGCACATGGTTCCGAGTCAAAGAAAGTCTCAATCAGCGTACTTTTATCCACAAAATAATGCGTTCTTGCAATAATTGAAAATTCACTCGTAAAGGTAGCTGGGCGTTTCCACGTAAAATCACCCTAAAACATAGAACCAAAATGCCCCCAATTAATAGAAATATTAAATAGAAGCTATTCCAAATTAGCGGTCATATTAATAAGAGTCTTCTTAATAATAATTAATTAATTAATATGACCAAAGTTTTTCCTCTGATTTCCATATAAATGGAACATGAAGGGTAACATTTTCTATATAAGTATGCCTTCACATATTCGAGTATTATTAATAGATTATTAAATTAATTAACAAGTAATTACATTCAACAATTTACCAAACAGCGTCCTATAGAAAACCAGGCTAGAAGGAAGCCCAATGGTAACATTGTGTAACTTCCCAATAAAAAGCATAAATTTACTGGCAACAGGCGATTACTAGAGCGACAACACAATGGTAATACAGAATATTTTTTACACGCCTTTATGAAGTAGACAAAACTCCGGGGACAATTAAAATAGCTCGTAACCCATTATCATTATCAGTTAAACTGCATTCTATTTGATAAGATTCCCCTTATTCTTGGATTTCGTTGTCCATGACGTGTCCGTTACTTAACTAAATAGCACTATGAGACAACACACGCAACTAGACAACAACATTGCAGTAAAAAACAACACAGACCAAGTAACAAAAATAAAAGACATACACATCCCCCATAATGCCACATTAGCCTCCTTTGACATTAAAAACCTGTACACAAACATCCCCATCTCTGAAACAATCACCATCCTACAAAACAAACTCAAACAGAACAACACACCAGACGAACTTATCAACGAAATAACAGAAACTCTGAACATAATCACAAAACAAAAGTACTTTACTTATAACAATAAATACTACACACAGAACGATGGCTTACCCATGGGCTCCCCCATATCCAGCATTCTAGCAGAAGTCTTCCTCCAACACTTAGAAAAAACAAAAATATTCACAAACAATGACAGACACTCACATAAAATACTATATTGGCACAGATAGATGACATTCTAATACTATACAGGGGAAACAAAAGACAATGTTAACAGTTACTAACGCACATAAACAAAATACATAAAAACATAAACAATTAATAAAAAATTAATAAACAATTGAACCCCAGCGCCAATTCCCTCCCACCATCAACCCCCACCATACACACCTACTGTCCATAACCGTTACTCTGTAAAAACATTCAGTATTTACTCCCACTGAATAAGACGTATACCACGTTGAAACGTTTGGGAAATAAACCATAAAGTAAGTTCATAGTGAAAGTTTATATATATATATATATATATATATAATATATATATATATAATATATATAAAAGTGAACGAAGAGGATGTACCAACAAGATAATTAAAACATAACCTTTACTGCCGAATACGAACACAACAATACCATAAACGTCTTAGACATCTCCATAACAAAACTAGAACACAGGCACAAATTCAGTATATACAGAAAACCAACTACAACTGACACACTAACACAACTCCTCCAATCACCCAATACAACACAAACTAGCTGCCTTCAGAACCATGATACATAGACTTAACAACATCCCCTTAGATGAAAAAGACTACAAAGACGAACTATGTGACGATTTTAAATGTATCAAAAAATCGCACAGATTAAAATTTTTTAAGTTTAATATGTAAGAGTATCATACACCCTTACCTATACCCAGATTCCTGTATCAACTTGAAACCTTCCAGTACCAACACGCCAAGAAAAGTATTAAGTAGTAAATAATAATAATAATTACTTAAATAATAAAAAATGCGACTAGAGAAATAAAGAAATCCCTAAGTCATAATAAAATAAACATAAAGTATTTATCTTCTAATTAATGAATAAATAATAATAGAAAAAGTACGAACTATTTTCTTAGTGCGTAAATACGCACTAGCTGACTGAGCCCTCTCCCCTAAACCGTACGCGCATTCGGCCGTAGAACGTCGCAATGAGTAGACGTGAGTTTTGGTGTTGTACACATATACGTATGTGTATGTTCTCTAGAAGTATATCCAGCGTGAAATCTTGTTATTGTGAATAATGTAGTGTCTAGAGTTTGTGAGAAAATATATAAATAAAATAGAAAAAGGTAGCCAACACATCTCTTAAAAACAAAATCAAATGTAAGTGTAACATAGTTAACTACTAGACTGTAGTACTGCAAAGTGAGAACTATAACTGTAATTAAAATAAAGAAAATGTGAACCACAAGAATCTGCACTAAGAAAAGTGAAATTACAACATTTGGAACTTCAAGTACACAACCTATCTTCGAGAGCTTCAAGTAAACTAAAAATCAACCCGATGTAGATACAACAAGAACAACGTACTCAACCCGTAGAAGACGACTGGAGATGTCCCAAGAATACAACAGCAACCTCAGGTGATATCAAACCACAACTTTTGTAAATTTCCCCTTAATAAGAAGTAACAAAGAACTTTAAAGAACTTTCGCAATGTAATGAACAAATTATCAGATTTGTATATTTTGTAATTTTGTAAGGAGTAATAGTAACCGTAAGGTATATATTGATAAATTAATAATTTTGAGAAAATTGAGACCCGGATCCGTGGTATTAAAACTAACAGTTATATGAATAAATTTTGATATAACAAGAATAATATAATTAAGATCTTTGAAGCAGTAAAAGCACTATTTACTAAAATAACTTTCTTTAAAATCAGGAATAATGTTTGATTAATATTTCAATAGCAATAAAGAGATGTTTTAGCTAATACCTAGTGAGTGAATAAGTTTATGCATACCTTGTCAGTTTCCTATATCATACTTGTTTTGTAATTTGTTAGTAAGAGTTTTACTAACAACGGCAGCTGGTTTAGTTTACTGGTAAAGAATTAAACTAGTTCCCGATTTTTGTGTTGTCTTGCCAAGGGGCGGCACAACTAAACACGATAAAATATCTAGCAGAATCTAACGGATACGACAGAACAATAGTCAGTAAACTCCTACACAAAGCACAAAACAAACAACAGACAAAGACAGAAACAACAAATTCGTAACACTAACATACATCAACAAACAAACTGAAAAAATAGCCCACAAATTCAAAAAAGCTGGATACAGAATCGCTTACAAAACTACTAACAAAACAGAACACACACTATCAAAACACACACACAAAGCACAAAACAAATTCGATCTACCCGGTGTTTACAAGCTAAATTCCTCAAATTGCAATAAATTATACATAGACCAGACAGGACGTAGCTTCAAACAGAGATACATTGAACACACAAAGGCACTCCACTCCACAACAGAATCCACCTTTGCAAACCACCTCATTGAAGCAAACCACACATATAAAAACATCGACAATAACATGAACATTCCACACGTACACACAAAAGGCCAAAAACTAGACACGCTAGAACAATTGGAAATATACAAACACACAAAAACAAATAAAAACGACATCCTAAACGAACAGACACAATTCAAATCGCACGCATTATTCGAACATATCTCACCCCACACACACAGCATCGATCTTTCGAAACTCGATTCCGTCCCCCACAACAAGACGGACAGCGCTACCAGCGGCAGCCTCTGAAGAAGCTTTTTAAAGGAGAAAACCGGTTCAGGCTGTAAGGTAAAACTTTATGCTTTTACTTATAAAAAAACCTACTGTTCCGAGTCATCAATTTGTCACTTTGTCAATTTGTCAATTTTCCGAGTCATCAAGACCGGCAATTTGGCACTTGAGATTCAATGAGTATAATGATAAGTTGACGAAAGAAAGAGCATGGGAAGAGCTGTGTAGTATTTCCATAGCATGGGAAGAACTTTGAAAAACTTTGTAATATTTTCGTTAATACTATAATAATTCACTTCAATAATTGCAAGGCTCTCTTCAGCACGTATACGTACTTCGTCTTATGTTTGTGGTTTTCTTTTGAATATGAAATTCCAGAAGCTGGAATTGAACGTGTTTTGTGACTTTCAAATAGTTATGAAACTCGGCTTTGTCCGCTTTCATATCCCGCTACCAACCGTACACACGTCATCTGATGCATCCAGAATTGACGTTGTCTAAGACGTCGAAGTCTTCGTACGTGAACAGCACGCGGAATAACAGTCCATGATTAAAGTGATGTAGAAAGTAAGTAAAACAATTTTCCATCACTCAGCAAATGGACAGAGGCGTATCTATGCGGTGAACCCATTCACACGGCCAGTAAGTGGTAGAGGTGGGCCGATACACGTATAACAGGTATTTTGGAACGATTATTTTTGTGGAAATGATATAACAATGACTTAAAATGTTGAAATGCCTGTTCCGATTCAATGATAACCGAAAAATCGAAATACGTGTTCCGATTACTCGCGGTTCCCAGTCGCGGGACCGACCACTACGCAACTAACGAATAAACGAGTACAAAGTCAGAATTATTGGTGTTGAATACTTGATTCTGCGCATGTACCGATTGCCGTACAAATACAAAACGAAGAAAACAGCGAGGTTCAGAATATCTTTATGCCAAAGAGACGAAGCTGTTTTTAATAAATGAAAAAAAAAATACATACTGACGTTACATTTATTCTCGTGTGTTATGCAGATATATAATACAGATTAAAACAAAGTATATATTATACTAGTCAGCAACGTAGTAAATTTTAAAAAGTGTATTATATTGTGTTATAATCTATACCTATAATACATGTTATACCTATATACCTACAGTGTGTTATTTGAGTGAAGCTAAGTTCTAGTCACTCTGAAAGGCAGAACGGCTGATAGGCCATAAAGTCATTTCTGCTAATGTGATTTCGGAGATGATTTAAACGGAACGGAATAAATAATTTAATATTAAATCTATGTCAGTTTGTATACTCCAAGTGAAAACTTAAATTAGTATTCCTAAAGGGAGATAGGCCTAACAAGAAGACGGAATTGCTAACAGGAGTAACAAGTGAGAAGGAATTTTTAATAACCATTCAAAGGCGAAAACATCAACACGCAGGTCATTCGAATACTGTGGTCAGACATATACTAACTGCTCGACGACAACCTGCGGCAAAAAAACTAATGTGATATGCGTGTATGCTGGAAGAATACGACATACGTGTCACAACTAATGTGATATGCGTGCATATTGGAAGAATACGACAAACGTGTCACAACTAATGTGATATGCGTGCATATTGGAAGAATACGACATACGTGTCACAACTAATGTGATATGCGAGCATATTTGAAGAATACGACATACGTGTCACAACTAATGTGGTATGCGTGCATATTGGAAGAATACGGCATACGTGTCGTATAATCGCACCAGCATTGATCATTAGTGATGTACTGCTTTGATAATGCGTATAGCCTTGACGATTGCCGGTGAAGCAAAAGAGTAGTATACTACAGATAAAGTATAAGACACAGGATTTTTTCCTGTGTAAAACCAAACATTATTTCTTTTAGCTCAGAATCGTATTGTCCACTAAGCGAATGGCAATTATATGTTAAGTATGACATATGATGTATATGGTATTTATTCAGTGACTATAAAGCGCTATATGTTGTTTATATACACCTTGAAAAAACACCTGACAGAGTTCAGTGGAGAAGACTATTAGATATTTTGAGGGACAATGGGGTGGATTGGAAGGCGAGACGGTTAATTCGTAATCTGTCCCTTGGACAGAAAGTGAGTGCGCAAATCGGAAAGGAGAGTTGAGACGAAATTTAAAATTGGAAAAAAAGTAAGGCAAGGCTGCTGTATGTCCCAAAATTATTTATCATGTATCTTGATGACTTGACTAGGAAGTGCTTTGACAAAACAAGACGTGTAAATGTCAGTGGAAGAAGAATTGAATGTATGGCTGTTTAGCAGAAAAGGAAGATACAATAAATGAATTGATAACAAATTTAAATTTAGTATGCCAGAATATGGAATAAGGATTAATAAGGAAAAAAATAAGGGTATGGTCATTAGCAGAGGAGAAAAAAGGGCAAACATAAAAATAGGGCAAGACAAAATACCACAGGTGGAGTTGTTTAAATAACTTGGAAGCTTGATAAGTGAAGATATGTCCTGCACTCGTGAAATTAGGTCAAGAATTGCTATAGAAAAAGAGACATTTAATGGGAAGAAAAGACTGCTTTGTGGCAAAATAATAAGAATATAAGAAAAAGGTTGGCCAAATGTTATGTGTGGAGCATTGCTTTATATGGTTCAGAGACAAGTACACTGAGGAAGGAGGATGAGAAAAGATTAGAAACATGTAAGCTGTGGGTTTGGCAAACAATGGAAAAATTGAGGTGGGTTGATAAAGTAAGGAATGATGAAGTTTTGAGAAGAATCGGGGAGACAGAAGACTCCTGAAGTAATAGAAAATAGAAAAATAAATTGGTTAGGTCATTGTTTAAGAAGAGTCTTCTTGCCTACAACGGCCATGGAGGGTGTCATAGAAGGCAAAAAAAGAAGAGGGCGTAGAAGAATGAAGTTAATAGATAGCATTAAAATCAGAGGCTGTTACGAAGAAACGAAAAGATTGGCATACGATAGGACAACTTTTACTATTTGAAGGCCTTCCTCACGGCAGAACATCAAATAATTCATTGACTAGTTTTATACGATTACACGTCAATAGTAATACTATTAAATTGGAATTAATTTAAAATGGCTTCACGTTCGTTTAGAGCTTGTGATAGAGTTACTTCTGAGATTACAAAGACATTTTGCAGAAAAGTTGTGGTATTCGAGTGAATACAGTGTACATGATAGAGAATACGAGCTTACCTTCGGTCCCTTCTCCCTTGCATTAATAATTGTTTCATTAACAAGTGTTGCTTTAATAAGTGCTGCATTACCCAGTGTCGCATTATCAAATGTTGCGTTAACTGTATTGTTTATACTGTACTGAACTGTACTGCACCTGATGTAAATGTTTGATGTTATGAAATAATAAAAAAACCTGAAAACTATCATCTTCATATTTGGTTAAATGAAAAGAAAATTTGTAACTGTTTACACAGTGATACTCTACAGACCAGCAACGGTGATAATCAGCGAGAGCCGACGTTTAGCAGCTTTATATACATTTATATACAATAAGTAATAATTGATACAGTGACAACATTAAATCCCTCATATTAATAAAGCTAAATGTTGTTTCTATATATTTTAATTGCCAGTATAATAAATTTTTATTTTGAACTGACCACAAACATTATCATTAACGACGTTTTATCTAAATTTCTATTTGTATAAATTGTAAACAGTGTAATAATGATCTGTTGAAATATAGTGTACACAATTAATGGCAGTCTTTTGTAACTAAAATAAACTTAAATTTTTACAGTTTTTCAAACAAAGAAAATAATTTTTTCGCCCTCGTAACATACGTAATACATACAAACTATTGCTTGCATATTACAATACTTTCTCGTTCCACTGTTTCCAAACGAAGTCGATGTGTCCCGCTTTCTCCTTCATTTTCACTTCTAATTTTCATCATCATCATCATCATCATCATCATCATCATCATCTTCATCATTAGAAGAACAGACTTTTGCAAAACAGATTCTGTATTTTGAAGTACAATCAAGTTGTCAGCAAGCAACAGCACATTCAGATATCTGTCTCGTGATAACACATAAGTAACTGTATAAATAATAATGTAGCCAGAATCTTGAATATCTCATTTGCCCTGAGGAGAACGGGGAGTCCAACCTTCAAGCTCACCCCCGGAGAAGCTAGTAATATCTACCCAGGAGAAACTGAAAAAACTGATCTCAACCCCCCCCCCCCAAAGGACCAACTGTTAGTTGCGCCACTGGTCTGCGTATTCGGCAGAGGATATGAATACTAATCACGCCCACATTTATGTCAACAACGGTTTACGTCTAAAATCCAACATGTCACTTTGCCATAAGGTTATACAGCCACTCCGCCATTTAGCTAAACAGCGTGATCCTGTGGTAGGTACATTTTCAGATTGTCACAATCTTCAAACAAATCGACCAGGAAGATTCAATAACATAACCGGAACAAGCAGATTAAACTAAAAATGTGGATATTCCGTAACTCATGGAGGGTTGGAGCTGAACGTCTCAAACCCAAGGGTACTGACCATAACATCGTCAGGCGCCTGGTCAGCGTTCAGAACAATAGACCTCCAGCTCGACGGAGATGATATAAACAGAGGCTTGAAACATCTCCGTTATCCTTTGAGTTTCTGTCGTCTGCGCAAGCCGGAGAAGTCCCCAGTCGGCGTGCATGCTTTCTACAACGCTCACCATCGGGTGTTGTGAATATATGACTGCGCTCCAAATGCTGATAGCTTGTTTGTTAATTGTCAATGTGTTCAATACATGACGAGGCTTGACCTTACCAGCAGTTTCTGGCAGATTCCTTTGGATGAGGAGAGTCGGAAATATACTGCGTTCCTCTATAAAAACAAAAGCTATCAATTTAAAGTCGTACCATTTGGACTCGTGACAAGTCTAGCTCCAATTATTAAATGTTTAGAGCTAGCACAGGGTCCCGAGGTAGAGGAATTTGTCAGCATTCTTGTGGATGACATCCTAGTCGTGTCTAAATCGTTCAAGGAACACTTAGAACACCTCGACATAGTGCTGAATAAGCTCCGTAAGGCTAACCTAGTTTTGAAGCAATCAAAATGTGAATTTATTAAAACCGAAATTAAATTCTTGGGGCATGTCATAAATGCGAACGGTATTAGCACGGATCCAGAGAAAGTAGATAGTATTGTTAACTTCCCAACATCTAAAAAGGTTAAAGATGTTGGAGCTTTTCTCGGGTTAACTGGATACTATCGTCGTTTCTCGCCGAGTTATTCTAAAACAATAACACCCTTATTAGAATTACTTCAAAAGGGGCATAAGTGGAAGTGGAAAGATAAACATCGAATCGCATTTGAGAATATTAAGGACCTATTTAAAAATAATTTACACTTGTTTCATCCGAATGACGAAGGTACTTATGTTTTGCAAACCGATGCTAGTGATACTGCTATCAGCGTGACACTATGGGAGAACATCTTGTCATCTCGTATATAAACCGTACACTTAAGGGCGCTGAGGAAAACTATTTTACATCGGAAAAGGAAATATTGGCAGTTATCTATGCTTTGAATAAATTCCGGTACTATCTATGCGGCACACTTTGAGATTCGTACAGATAACCAAGCATTATCCTTTCTTCTAAAATGTAGAATAACCAACGCCCGGATGACTCGCTGGATAATGACTATTCAGGAATACGACTTTACTATTAGACATATTAAAGCTAGTAATAACAAAATAGCTGATACACTGAGTAGGTACACTCCTCAATTTGTTGAAGAGCATGAGCCTGAGCCTAGTAACGTGAAAATATTAGCTATGCAGTACGAGATAACGTCAGAGTTACGTCAGCGGTTAGCTAATCTCCAGTTAGAACAAAACACCGACCCTAACGTCAGGAAAATAAAAATAAGCATACTCCGGAAAGAAAAGCCGCGGTACTGTTGTAATAATGATATTTTATATAAATTGATGGACGAAAAATGGAAAATTGTTCTTCCGATTAGCATGTTAGAGCAAATAACATGGGCATACCATGAAAGCTTAGCACATGCTGATCCATGTCGCTGTTACTTAGCGCTCAAGGAGGATTTTGTGTGTAACAATATGGTGTGGAGAATTCGAAATATTTTGAAGACATGCCATGAGTGTCAAACTCCAAAATCTCCAAATATGCACACACATATTGAGCAGCAGGGAATCGTCACTCAAGGGAAAGGTGAGATACTATGTGTCGATTTCTTAGGTCCAATTCCGCGAGGTTTTCGCAGGTTGAGGCACCTGATTGTATGCATCGACGCCTTCACCAAAAATGTCAGACTCTACCCTGTAACTCGACCAACAACCAAAGTGGTGTTAACAGCTATTCTCAAGAAGTATATCCCAGAGAATGGACCGTTAAGAGGATACTTAGTGACCAAGGAAAGCAGTTCCAGGATGTGCTTTGGTCTACTACCCTCGAACCAAATGGTATCCAAATTATCCTTACGGCTATTCGGTGACCGCAGGGTAACCTTGCCGAAAGAGTAAACAAGGAGCTGGGACGACTGTTTCGGACCTACTGTCATGACTCACAGAACATGTGGCCTAATTACATATGGTTCTTCGAGCAGTCACTTAATGAGAACTATAACACCACTACGGCTTTACACCTAAAGAGCTGCAGTCAGGTAAGCAACCTACCAGATTTTAGGAGAGGTATATAAAAAAACTGGAGACACAGAACCTACCGCTACCGTTGCACATAAAACAGAACATCGCCAAAACACGGATAGAGCAAACAGCTGATCAACGGGCACGTGTGTTCAATGACACTCATAAAACTCTGAAGTTTCAGGAAGGAGAAATGGTCCTTCTTAAGGCAAATCCTGTAGGCCGATCTGAAGACAACACGTCACCTAAGTTCTTTACATTGTTTGACGGTCCATACAAATTGAGCAGAGAACGGGTTGGCAGGAATACTTTCATCGTTGTGGATGAAAATCAAAACAAAGTTATCGGAAAATATCATGGCGCATCATTGAGGATATATTACCCTCGTGAACTACCGAATCCATAAATAAGACCCTGAGTATAATAATGAGAATAATAATAATATGATAGAATGCATATGCATTATTTATGCCTTTCAGAGAAAATAACGGCAGTCTTCATGTAGCACTCATCGAGATCGGTTGCAGTGTATTCATCATTTAGTCCAACATCCATTCCAGGCAGTCCTTGGGGCCCGTAGAGTCGAGGAAGCAGCGAGTTTTGGTAGGGAGCAACCACGGTGTACGAGATTTTCCACTACCGTTCCTAAACTCCGTTTGCTGATCGTGGCGGCTGTGACGGACAACGAGACGCGGGGCAATTCCTGGAGGTGGTGGCTGGAACATGAAATACGGACGACGGATCGCTGGGGACCGGGAGCGAGATCTTCGACCGGGACAACAACGAAGACGAGAATTCAGGAAAGCAAAATTTAAGAACTAAATTTGATTTTTAAATAATATAAAGCTGTCGAAAGAAAATTGTTGAACTTAGCAAATAGTATTTTTTTTTTTTAAGAAAAACTTGAACATTTAAATTAACATCATTGTTTAAATAACAAGAAAACATTTAATTCAAGTATCGTGTAAGAAAAAAAGAACAATAAATGTATGTAATCACTAATGGAGCATTGTTGTCTGCAAGTCTGGTCGGCTAACTACCTGTTACCTTGCAATATCTATTGTCGGCTAACTACCTGTTACCTTGCAATATCTACTGTCGGCTAACTACCTGTACCTTGCAGTATCTATTGTCGGCTAACTACCTGTTACCTTGCAGTATATAATGCAACAGTACAAACAGTAATGATACTGTGCATTGCCCAAATAAATAAAATAAATAATAAAAATGAATAAATATAAATTAATAAACATGATTCAGATTGCATAAGCTGAATCGTAGTAAAAATAGGGAGTGCAGAATTCATGCATGGACATGCAGTTTCGACACACCTGTTGCTAGCGTTGTGTACGCGCGTATTTTGTTAGTGTGTGTGTGAAACCTGTCCGTTCCTGAAATGTAACCAACCCTTTTCAAGTAGAATAGTTATTTGTTTATTGTTAATTATAAAAAAACTATGTACGATAGGATAAAACAAAAGACACCAAAGTGTGTAGAAATTATAGATAAATAAAATGTTAAAAAAACCATACAGAAGTGACAAAAAGTACAATTACTATACGAAAAAATGAATAACTCTTTTTGTGAATACCATAAATAAGTGCAATTTACGTATAGTAATCGCATAAAAATTAGTGATCGATTGAACATCGAGTGATGTAAAACAAACTTCGTAATTCGCGAAAATAGTGAATTGAACCAGAATGGGAGGAGTGACGCCTCGACAGAATCTGACAAGTTGAAAAGTGTTCAGCCAGGAATTTTTGCACGACCTGAATATAAAAACCAGGCCGCGCTAATAAAGTTTCTTCTAGTCGATTCAACCATTGCCCCAGGAGGCTATGTCAGTCGACGACACAAATTCACAATTATCGTAAGAGTCACAGGATCAACTAGCTATACAGCCAGAGCTGCAAAATACATACGATGAGGTCTATGGACACATCGGCAGCATATGACGTGAGACGAGACGACTGTTAATCAGCACACACTACCAGTGGACCAGAAGCACATGCAGAGGACACGACCAAGAGGACACGGAGGACGTACAGATGAATAACCACGTCAAACGAGGTGATAAAAAAACATTTAATTACAGACAGTTGAAAGACACTAATTAAAGTTGAATGGAAGACATTCAACCAATATTAAAATGAATAAATAATACACAAATGTAAAAGCAGTAAAAATTAGAATAATATTTCTTGTATCAAATTTAGAAATTAGTAACGTAAATGATAAGAGAAATAAGTAATTTTTGAATTAACGTAATGAGTAAAGTCTTTGATGATAAATAACAAAAATGCATATGCAGTAGAAAGTAAAACAAAGTAATATAAAAGAAGTTTGAATAGAAGAAAATTCTTTTTTTTTTTAACTAATGAATCAGCAATTGCAAAAATATGAACACACCATGAGTAAGCCGAGAGCAAAATAAACATTTTAAAGTAATTACAATTAGATAATAAGAGTTGTATATAACTTATATATGTAATTTGTTAGCTATAAGTTATTTACGAAAACTTCGTATAAACGATGGAATAATGAGTTATTGTTAAATATCCGATATGAGAGAAGTTGTTTAAATAAATAAATAATGAAACGATTTTAAACGTAAATAACGTATCATCTTCTTATTACGATTACACCCATGAATTCAATACAATATATAAATGCATTTAAATTGGTTAACTTGCGTTGTATAAATAATTGTCTCCCAAAAGCATGAGGCTACACAGTTAAATTGATTCAAATAAACATCAATTTGTATGGTTGTAATATATATATATATATATATATATATATATATATATATATTGCAACAGTACGTCTGCGTACGTTAGTGTGCATTGTCGCAGTTAGTGAACAAAACTGCTAAATTAGAATAAATAACTAATATTGTCAGTATTAAAAAAAATTGCGTATTGAAAGCTGTAAGTAATCAGCGAAAGGGAACACCGAACGCATAGGTCGGTACCGGAATGTCACGCCACGCACAAACTGAGAGTGTGTTACAGTGTTTTTCATGTGTGTGAGTGTAAGCGAGTTAAATCCGGCATAGCGTCACCCCTGAATAAATGTGAATTAAATAAGTAATTTATATAAATTTTGGTAAGTGCGCGTAAGATATGACAAAACAAATTACGCCACGTTATTAATAATATAAAGACGCGCACATGTGCAAAATCTAGTCCGAAACAAATAATTCATACTAATGAAGTGTAAATACAAGTGAATAGAACCAAGAACAATTAAAGTATAGAAAAACTGTTAACATACAATTATACATTAAAAAATTACGGATCATATGAACATCGAGTAATAAACAAAAGACTTCGCATGTTGCGAATAAAATTAAAATAAATATGAAAAATAATCGAATCTGTAAAGGGACGCTAGACAAACTACAACAATATAAATCGTGCACACAATTGTTGAAACATGATTTTTGCGCCCGACAGTGTAAATAAGCGACCAGCACCAGGCTCGATCTCTTTCGTTGGAACACCTCTGCAGCCGAAGGCTACGCCCGACGGTCGATATCCCAGCACCGTACGAGTCATCTGAATGCTGAGTGGACCAGGAGGACCGGACGACGGACTCCAGGAGGATCAGACGACAACGGAGGTTCGACACAGGACAAAGGATCATGACGAGGAATCACACTGAGTATCACCGCACAGACATAAGGTGACATAAAACCATTTTTCCTCGTTAACCAACGAGTCATAAAAGACATTAAAAAGGAAAGAGTAAAGAGACAGTGATAACTTTAATAAAGTAAATAATAGTTGTAAAATTTAGTTGGTTAATTTGTAGTACAGAATTATAACTGTTGCACACCACTATGGGGAAATTATTCCGATTAGCGCTTTCAAGCTTCTCAGCTCATCGTCAGATCGGAAATCCGATCAGGTCGTCAGATTTCTGAGCTGACGATGAGCTGAGAAGCTTGAAAGCGCTAATCGGAATAATTTTTCTATAGTGGCGTGCAACAGTGATAATCCTGTTTGTGATTTTAACCACTAATGCAACTTTCTTCATTAATTTGTAGTAATTTATAATTATATTTAAAATTTACGAAATTATTTTGTTGAAATTATAACGTAGCATAAATGTTTAAGTAATTCTAAAATTGATTGACATTTCATGAATACGATATTCATATTAATAATATAGAAAAATATAGAATTTAAAAAGAAATACAATCAGAGCAAGTCGAGAGCACATTATATATTATAAAAATTGTTATTTATACATGTAAATTTATATCTTGTGTATTATATTTATGAATATTTGTGTAATGTTATTTGTATAGTGGCAATAATTGTGTGTACGATGAGCACACACAAAAGAATAATAATGACGAAATTTTAATTCGTTATTTTTGGAAATTTTATTTAATAAAGTTTTCAATAATTTTTACAAAGTCGATATGATATAAGAAGTGATATAATTATTTTAAAAACACACACCGATTACACCTTTTCTCGTTATAATATATATATATATATTCAAACACTTATTGCTACAGTCTGTTTCTTTACGTATATATATTTAATATTTATAATCACTTTACCTCAAGATATTTTCTCCTTATTTGGAACATGTTTCGGGTACCATGTTTCGGGATCCTCAGCCTTCCGGTTTTTGTGTCTAGTGAAGTACATACATGTTGGTCGGTTATTAATGTGGCTTCCTGTTGGCTTCTGGTAATTTAGAATTAAGGTAAAACTGATCAATTAAGAATTAATCAAAATGAACAAAACTAAAATAATAACAACAATAAAAAACGGGCCACATTCGCATACATAAATAATAAAATGACAAAGCTAACAAAAGTGTCTAAGAACACAGACATTAAAATAGCATACAAAAGTAACAAAAATAATCTACAAAAACTAAATAACCCACACAACAAAGATAATACAACAACAAATGTTATATACAAAATTGAATGCCAAGATTGCAATAAGTGTTACATAGGACAAACAAAAAACAACTGAAAAAAACGTTATTTTGAACACCTAAACGCATACAAAAAACAAGAAATATACAAGTCTAATTTAGCCACACATGCAATAAACACTGGACATAAATTCCCAAACATAACCAACATGACACTAATAAAACACATATCACACAAAGGCACCATAATGAACATTTGGGAAAATTTACAAATATACAAATATAACACAAAACAAACTAATACCTGAACAAATAGAAATCAATACAAAACATGACACAATTTTCAAAGCACTCAACATCGAAAATACACAAAATACTAACACATACACCACAATCACACACAATAAAACCAATTTAAATTACCAGAAGCCAACAGGAAGCCACAATAATAACCGACCAACACATATGTACTTCACTATACACAAAAACCGGAAGAGGCCGAGGATGGGTACAAGATGGTACCCGAAACATGTTCCAAATAAGGAGGAAATATCTTGAGGTAAAGTGATTATAAATATTAAATGTATCTATATATATATAGAGATATATATATCAATATATATATATATATATTGTAAACTTACCAATGTCAGTGTGGTATTATTCTTATGGTTTAATTTGATTTCAAGAATGATTAAGATTAATTATTGAAGTAAAATTGAATCATCATGGGTTAGATTTATTACTGCTTTGAATTCGAACTATTATTGTGTAAACGAAGAATGTGGCGGGATTTAAATGGTTGGGCGCCTTTATATGGAACGAGCTGTGTGTATCGACTGATCTCAGTTGAACCCGGTCCGGATCGATTGTTATCGTAGGTTGTTATGGGAACGCACCAAGTTATGATTATTATTATTAGAATTATACTTTTTCAGCGTACCGTGTCACTTATTAAATAATTATATAATTACCTTTATATGATCCACTTGAGTGACACTAATTTCGTCAATTTTTATGACGCGTTTCGGGCACAAGGTCCCATCTTCAGATAAACTAATAAAACTTTAAATAAATTGCATAAAGTTGAAACCACGATTGTGGTTATGTCATTATATAAAATTTTTTTAAATGATAAACGGCCGGAGCTCTCGCATGCGTCCACGCACTACCACGATCGCCACACAACAGGTCAAGGATTATAATCTAATCTAATGGCAGTGTCGAACAAGTTGATCGAAGCAAAATTTACCTGGTCATTCAATATATTATTTTTGGTGGTGGTATTTTTTATGGCTTTATAAATTTCAAGTTCCTCCAGACTATCCATCAGTGTACCTTTTTTGCATATATGTAATGCTGTTAAATTGTTTTCAAAGCTAGTGTAATTGTGTCCACTTGATATTAAGTGCTGCGCAAAATTAGATTTATTATTATTCGGTTTGGGAATATGTTCCCAAAATCTCGTGTAAAAACATCTGCCAGACTGACCGATGTAGAAAGCCTCACAGTCGTCACATTTTATTTTGTTAACACCGGATTTCTTTTTTAAAGGTAATTCTTTATTGTTTTTGAAGTAATTTTTCAATTTATTAGTTGTTTTAAATGATACAATATACTTTTTATCTTTGAGAACGGATCTTAAAATATTCGGCATAATACCTGTAAAATTGGCAGAAATATATTTACGATTTTTATTGTTTACTTTTATAATGTTTGAATTTTTACTTTTTAAACTTTTTTTATGTTTAATTATTATTTTATCTATTATTGTAGGTTTATATCCTTTATTTATGGCTATTTGTTTAATAGTGCTTACCTCATTTAAATAGTCTCCTCTTTCAAGGGGAACATTTAGAAGTCTGTTTACAAGACTGTTAAATACAGCCATTTTTTATGTAACAGTATGATGTGATTCGGAATGTATTTACCTGGTCATTCAATATATTATAGTCCTCCACTTTCTGGCATCTTGGCAGACCTATATATAAATCATTTAGAAAACACAAAAATTTTAAAAGATAATTATTTCGTCAATAAAATCATCCATTATTCTAGATATGTAGATGACACTTTTATTATATTCAATGGGAATACCAGACAAATAAAATTGTTTAAGAATTACTTAAACAAAATTCATAATAAATTAAAATTTACAATGGAGATTGAAAACAACAGAAATATTAATTTTCTAGACTTAACAGTATCACATACGGAAATAATTTAAAATACAAAATTTTCAGGAAACACACTTATACCGACACAGTAACACATTCCGAATCACATCATACTGTTACATAAAAAATGGCTGTATTTAACAGTCTTGTAAACAGACTTCTAAATGTTCCCCTTGAAAGAGGAGACTATTTAAATGAGGTAAGCACTATTAAACAAATAGCCATAAATAAAGGATATAAACCTACAATAATAGATAAAATAATAATTAAACATAAAAAAAGTTTAAAAAGTAAAAATTCAAACATTATAAAAGTAAACAATAAAAATCGTAAATATATTTCTGCCAATTTTACAGGTATTATGCCGAATATTTTAAGATCCGTTCTCAAAGATAAAAAGTATATTGTATCATTTAAAACAACTAATAAATTGAAAAATTACTTCAAAAACAATAAAGAATTACCTTTAAAAAAGAAATCCGGTGTTAACAAAATAAAATGTGACGATTGTGAGGCTTTCTACATCGGTCAGTCTGGCAGATGTTTTTACACGAGATTTTGGGAACATATTCCCAAACCGAATAATAATAATTCTAATTTTGCGCAGCACTTAATATCAAGTGGACACAATTACACTAGCTTTGAAAACAATTTAACAGCATTACATATATGCAAAAAAGGTACACTGATGGATAGTCTGGAGGAACTTGAAATTTATAAAGCCATAAAAAATACCACCACCAAAAATAATATATTGAATGACCAGGTAAATTTTGCTTCGATCAACTTGTTCGACACTGCCATTAGATTAGATTATAATCCTTGACCTGTTGTGTGGCGATCGTGGTAGTGCGTGGACGCATGCGAGAGCTCCGGCCGTTTATCATTTAAAAAAATTTTATATAATGACATAACCACAATCGTGGTTTCAACTTTATGCAATTTATTTAGAGTTTTATTAGTTTATCTGAAGATGGGACCTTGTGCTCGAAACGCGTCATAAAAATTGAAGAAATTAGTGTCACTCAAGTGGATCATATAAAGGTAATTATATAAATATTATTAGAAGTACTTACTTGGCATTCCGTTGTTCAGTATTGATCAATAGATTCCTCATATGATCATCTTCAATCACTAAATAATTAGATAAACTCTTCAACTCGGTGGGTCACTGGTGTTACCAACTGATTCATCACGTCATACATAACCTTCACTCGCATACTGAATAAAAATAAATCCAGACCTTGGTATTGATGTTAAATATTCATTTATTGACCACTAATTATAATTCAGATCCCTTTTCTTCGATCACCACGATTGATAACATGATAAAACAAAACATCTGTCTCCTGTTCGAAACTCGAATCTCAGGGTGGTAGTATGTAAAGTATTTGTTTATAAACAATTCGTCTGAGTATCTTTATAAGTAACATTGCAAACAAATATAAAACCCTGATATAGGAGTGAGATTACATATAATCGAAGGATAAATACTTATTACTAGTTAAAAATGGTTGTTGACACGGAGGTCAAAATTGTATGTGAACCGATGGTTTCGAGGTTAATCATGGTTCACATTAACTACTAAACAAATCATAAATAACAATTAAAATGAAATAGTCTAAGAGTGTTGGTGTACGGTGACGTATTACAATGCTTATTAGTATACGACATATTTAAAGTGCATATTAGGTTATAGAAAAAATTATTATCATTATGTAAAATACACAATACTTCCCTTCATTAATCCTTTTATGGGTTTATTCACTTAACTTATCACCTTTTAATGCCATAGCATACTATTAAAATGATTGGGTTGTCACTACACTAACACCTTGAATCGGCACAACAATATTCGAGGTTAACCGTCGGTATTCACTTCCGATCCGCGCACAGGATTATCGATACGTTGAAGAAATTCTGTTCCTCGCTGGCGTGAACTATCGAATACTATCGAACGGCTCGGATAGTGTCGAAAAAGTCCCTAAAAAACTAAGCGGAATCTCGCTATTCTATTTAGAGTGCATCGGGGGCCATCGATTTAAGAGATTTGATTAGCCAATAATTAGGTCTACCAATTGATGCTCTTGCTCCCCAGGTTGTCAGAAAACATTTCTACTCGATTTTAAGCGTCCTTTTTTTGGGTTGAAGAGTCTGAGAGTGACGCCAACCTTTAATAGAATTATGCATATATCTCTATAATTGATATTTTGACCTTATGAGACTTGTAAATGTAAATCTGGCTTTACCATAGTATGGCTTTTGTCCAGCTCAGCATTTTAACATCTTATAAGACATAAATCCGTTCACTAATAACAAAGCTCACTTTTTTCCATTGGGCGTTGATACAATAATTCAGTAAAATTACGTCTTGTGGTTAGATACAGAACAAATGGTTGCTATTTACATTAATTATGATATACACAAAGTCCTTTCATAATAATCCTTAGCATCATTAACACCTTTAATCAGTAAAATACAATATTTGGCTATAGGCCTAGGTATTACCGTGTTCTTAAGATGTCAGAAAATAGGATTATGTAAAAAAAATCGATTTTTTATATTCGCCCTAGACGAGTAGTTGCTACCAACATTTGTGACTCTCCCAAGGAAATAAACGCAAAGCAGTGCAGACGGCGGCCACAGTTAAATGGGCCGCTCAGTGAATGCATTTCTAAAACTTATGTATACAAAAAGCTTGAACAGGGCAAAACAGAAATGCAGATTGAGCTTCACAACGGCATTGTTGCCGGGGAAACTTTATTTGCACTGAATGTTATGGCGCAAGGTTGCTCGACATTAATCAGTTTGTCTCCGTACGCTTCATTGACAATTATACAGCCTTTGATAGGGTACAACATAACGTCTGAAGATACTATTTAAAGAGATAATCTAGACTACATTAATGTCAGAATTATCTAAAATCTATATAATAAATACACGAACTGCCCCAAGTCAGCCTGCAACATAAATTTATGTGACAAACGTGTATTGGAATAATACGACATATACGTGTCGTTCATCTTTAGTGATATGCCGCTTTGATTATAAGTATAGCCATGATGTTTACCAACCATCATTACGAAGATCCCATGTGAAGGAAATGATTGTATGTACAAGAGATAAAGTACAGGCCACAGGATTTTTGCTTGTGGAAAGACCAGACTTTATTCCCTTTAGCTCAGAAACTTATTGTCCACTATGAGAATAGCAATTACACCTTAAGTATGAAATATGAAGTATAAGGTACTACCAAGTGTTAAGCTTTGCAACCCAACAAGGAATGCGGTGACGTTTGCCATTCCACTGCACGTATCACGGTACTACTACACATTTAAAATACGTTTAACACTGTCTCTCGCACGGTATTTCTAATTGCATATAGCTTACTGAACAATGTTTACAGAACCAGTAATACCGCACCAACACAAGCACGCGTTATCATTCAGTAGACCCCCCGCCCCGCTCATCAGGCGACTCGATAGCACCGCTTGCGCTCGTGCGGTAATTGTTCAATGACTAGCTTTATACGGTTACATGTCAATAGTAATATTATTAATTTAGAATTGAAAATCAGTTCACGTACATTTAGAACTTGTAATAGTGGAGTTAGTTATGAGATTAAAAAGAAAATATTTATGAAAAATTATGGTATTTGAATGATTATGGTACCAGACAGAGAATAGATTATGAGCTTACCTTCGGTTCTTTCTTCGTCGCGTTAACCAGTGTCGTATTGACTGTACTGTTTGTACTGCACTGAACTGTACTGCATCTAATGTAACTGTCTGATGTTATGAAATAATAATAAAGAAACATACAAACTATCATCTTCATACCTTTTAAAACTGTTTCACACGATGACAATTTACAAATAAGGAATGCTGGTAATATGCGAGAGTCGACAGTTTAGTGCTGATCATACTTTTTAAAACTGTTTCACACGATGACAAATTACAAATAAGGAATGCTGGTAATATGCGAGAGTCTACAGTTTAGTGCTGATCATATTTTTTAAAACTGTTTCACACGATGACAAATTACAAATAAGGAATGCTGGTAATATGCTAGAGTCTACAGTTTAGTACCGATCATACTTTTTAAAACTGTTTCACACGATGACAATTTACAAATAAGGAATGCTGGTAATATGCTACAGTCGACAGTTTAGTACCGATGTACAGTGAGTAGTAATTGATAGCGTGACAACATTGTATCTCTCATATTAATAAACATAATCGTTGCTTTAACATATTTTAATTGCCAGTAGAATAAATTTTAATTTTAAACTGACAACAAACGTTATTATTAATTACGTTTTATCTAAATTTCTATTTGGATATTTAAATTTTTACAATTTCCGGAACAAAGTAAATAATTTTTTTAGCCATGGCAACATACGTAAAACATACAAACTGTTGGTTTCAATAGTTTATTGCGTTCGTGTTCCTGTGCTTCCAAACGATTTATCTCGCTTTTCCTTCGTTTTAACGTCTAATCATCATCATTTGTTACAATAATAAATATATTGCCGACAAGCCGACAAATGAATTCAGTAATTAGGTAACTCACATATTCAATACACTTATCAAAAGTAAGAGTAAATATATATAAATAAAGGCCATACAGAATACATTGTACTTGTGTGTGTGTGTGTGCGTGTGCGTGCGTGCGTGCGTGCGTGCGTGCGTGCGTGCGTGCGTGTGTGTGTGTGTGTGTGTGTGTGTGTGTGTGTGTGTGTGTGTGTGTGTGTGTGTGTGTGTGTGTGTGTGTGTGTGTGTGTGTGTGTGTGTGTGTGTGTGTGTGTGTGTGTGTGTGTGTGTGTGTGTGTGTGTGTGTGTGTGTGTGTGTGTGTGTGTGTGTGTGTGTGTGTGTGTGTGTGTGTGTGTGTGTGTGTGTGTGTGTGTGTGTGTGTGTGTGTGTGTGTGTGTGTGTGTGTGTGTGTGTGTGTGTGTGTGTGTGTGTGTTGGCGGGGATACCACAGCTACTGCAGTATCAGCCATCTCAATTTCCATTTCAACTTATTCTGTGTATCTTCATTCTTCAGATTCATTTCTTCCATACTCCTTTCGATCCCTTCTATCGATTTTAATCTAGATCTGCCTCTTTTCCTTCTGTTGCTAGGTTTGTATTTGAACACAATCACAGGTATTCTTTCTTCACTCATTCTCATTAGGTGTCCATACCAGGAAAGCTGTTTACGTTTTATATCTTCTATTGCTGTTTCTTTTCTATTTGTTCTTTCCCTTATTACGTCATTCCTTACACGTTCCAGACGAGAAACTCTGGAAGCTCGTCTAAGATAGTCCATTTCTACAGCTTCAATCTTCCTGCGGTTCTTTTCGTAGATTGTCCAACATTCTGACCCATAGGTGGTAATTGGTTCAACAATGGTTTCATAAATATTGATCTTTGTCGATAGCCCGATTTTAGTGGACCATAAAAATGAGTTTAAATGGCGTACGGTGTTTCTTCCTAAAACCAATCGATGGCTTATATCTTCTTCACATATTCCATCATCGCTAATTATACTTCCTAAATATTTATACTTTTCACATTTCTGATAACTGAAGATCTGATGTTCGACTTCCTGTGGTTAAGTACTCTGGTTTTTTTAAGGTTATGTTTAATCCCCATCGATAGTATACTTCTACTAATTTATTTGGTAGAACTTTGGTCTTCCAAGTCGGGCGTTGAGGCGATGGGCTAGTAACTCATCCCTTGGAAAAGAACGTTTATATACTAAGGATCTCAGTGACAAGCCTCGGAATATGGATAGTACTTGTAAACTTGATTTTTTATGGAATTCATACTGTGGATAAAACAAACAAAATTTGATGGCTCGCATAGATTTAAAACAGCTTTTCAAACATTTGACACAAATTTTAAACCGATGGTGCCCGTAAAGTAAAACATGTGTAAGATAGACGCTACACTCGTATTCAGAATAAAAATTCCTTTGTTCTCTTACACGGCATTGAATTTTATAATCATTTTCAAAATTGTTATCACTTGCTTGGTTCCTGGGTCCTCTCAATTTTCAAAACTAGACATTATATTCAATTTTTTGTTAAAATTCTCTTTAACAATTGTTCGACGTGGATTTGTACAATTTTACAGCTGGTGTTGCAATATTTTATAACGGCAATACCCGAACCTCATGTATTCAGAGTTTGGTTAAAATTACCTTTAACTCAATACTCCATCTTGACTTCCGCGAGTCTTTCAAATTCTCGCAACTTTTTCATGGCGACCAATTTATTCTTGGACCTTCAATCTCAAAGGGTAACGTGTAGACCCATGCTACGGTTGACTAATTCAAAACTTGTCGTGAGACATCCCCAATAGAGGCAAACACAAACGGTGCTGTCAAGCTAGGAACACGTCTCGCTTGCTCAATCATCAGGTTACTACACTTTGTTTGTCTCTATTGGGGATGTCTTTATTTTATATCTGCCTTTCTCGATCTCACGTTGTTTCTCCCTCGCTGGATGTCCATTTTATCTCTTTTTATTTCGGTCAACATTTCGGTAGTAAATATAAGCTAATAGGTGTATATCAGCAACAGGTATATATCAGCAAATTTAAAAGTGTACAGGGGATGTGATATAAACAAGACAAACATTGAATTCATGGGTGTAATCGTAATAAGAAGATGATGCTTTATTTAAATTTAAAATATTTCCATTATTTACTTTTTTATTAAACAAAATCTTTCATTTCGCATTGTGAAATAGTACTCAGTATTAAATCGTTTGTACGACTCTTTCGCACACGAATTATAGCTAACAAATTACATACAACAGGTTATACATAAATCTTATTATCTAATTTTAATTAATTAAATATATGTTTGCTCTCGGCTTACACATTGTGTGGTCATCTTTTTGCAATTGCTGATTAATTTACGTGGTGACGGAGAGGTGTGGGACGTCCCAGGAAGCGCTGGAATGACCAGTGACTAATCGTTGCCTATTTGAGACCGGAACAAACCATCCTTAATTTAATCCTTAAAGATGATGATGATGATGATGATGATGATGATGATGATGATGATGATGATGATGATGATGATGATGATGATGATGATGATGATGATTATGATGATGACGATTATTTGAAGGTTTCAGTCTTAATACCACTGAAAGAAAATGTAGTGTATTAGTTATCTGTCAGGTCGTAGAATTTGTGTGTCCATTACGTTCTGTATTACTGTTGCACAATAAACCTTACTGTTGTTAGTTAAGATCAGAAAGATTTTAGTGTCAGGAAATAATTACTAAGACATACAGAAAGGCAATCATTGATTTATTGAAAAAATATTTTTTAGAAACGTTTTCTTGTTAATGTGTCTGTAAGGCATTTTGGTCAAAAAATTCAATTCTTAATTTTGTGGAACAAAATATTGTATGTAATATCTGCTTTCATCAATTTTAAATTAATCAGAAAACCAGAAAATTGTTTACGTTTTTTTAAGTGATGATATCAGGGATATAAACTCAGACCAATATGTCACCCATTCGAACTTACGCATATTTCGGTTTGTTATAGTACACAGAACTATTGCTTTTCGTTCTTATTTTTCTTTATATTTATAATACACATATGGATGAGCGTAAACGTATATTTAGATACCTAGCTAAACTAGAACTTTTAAAAACGTGTCTCCATGGTAAAAGTCAAAATCCCAATGAGTCGGTAAACAACATAATTTGGTCGCGCATTCCTAAAACTGTTTTTGTTTCCC
Source organism: Magicicada septendecula (assembly GCA_034769895.1). Taxonomy (NCBI): domain Eukaryota; kingdom Metazoa; phylum Arthropoda; class Insecta; order Hemiptera; family Cicadidae; genus Magicicada; species Magicicada septendecula. The sequence goes on along the minus strand of CM068368.1, from coordinate 26,249,966 downwards.
TACAAACATTAAATTTTGGGGTTTATGATGCAATTTTATGCTACAATAGAGGTTACTTAACCATGTGCTTAGTGTTGGAACAACTAGGCATGTCAGTAGGAAAGAACTGTGCTGAAATTATGTTGAGTATTTATATGAAACGAGTGCGCAGAGCTGAACAAGCAACTGCAGAACTACAGAAAGGAACCCGGCAAAAGAGAGCAATGGCAACAAGGAAGCTGAAAGAAGATTTTCAACCTGCAGAAGGTCCAGATAAACCTTGATATGCATCAGGACTTTATTAGGCAATGCACAAAACCCGTTATCTCTGGAACTACTGGACATACAAATTTGATATGTTCTGTACACCTGTAGGGCAAAAGGGTAGAACTTTTAACATGGGGATGTTTTGATACAATGTGCCTGTCAGAAAAATATTATAATATGCGATGTTTTTGAAGTGTTCAACATTGAATTGGATTAAAATTTCTAAAATGGCTCAATGTAAGTATACCTTGAAACCCCTGTGTTAAAGTTTCTACTGAGGGCTAACTAATCGATGATAAAAGTTTCAAACAGCTCAGTTAATTATTAGTGTTTGAGAAAACGGGTTATGAAATCTAGTAAATTAACATGGCCGAAACAGGGCTTACAAACGCCCCTTAAACATCATCTAAAACGTCTTTCATATATTAGACACTACAACACAACGTAAAAGTACCCTGTCTCTTCCCAATAAAAGTGATTGAATACCAGAATATTTGTCTTAACAACACAGAATTAGCAACAGATTTTAACATCTCTAATTATGTGCTAAAATAACTTAATTAGTAATGTAATACTCAACTATTTTTAAGTTATATTTTCCTTCAAGTCTATTGTATTGTATAACGCACTTATGACATATTAAGCCTTCCCAGTTGATTTATAACTTTTTTGAATTTTATGTTACCCTGTAAATCGAGTCTGAAATTTCTTATTACTTAATGTTCTTAACTACTTTCTGTAATGTTTTTTAGCCTATGTAGAAGTTGTTAACGATAATAAGAACAAAAGAAACACACAAACAAATTAATAGAACACAAAATTATTCCAAACATGTTTTATTTGATAATTCGTGACTATTTACTAGATAGCAAAATGAGAAATTACCAGTTTCCGTCATATAAACACCAATTAGTATTTCATCTTGTGTAACTAAGTTTGCGTAACGATCCTGTTTAAATAATTTGTAACAACGGTTAGTCAACGTTTGATTGAGGGCAATAACAGCTGACGGTTGTGTGTGTGATTTCGGATTCTGACGTTGTAATTCAATTATTATACCTACCCCGTCATGTCTGACCACTATTATATCAGCAATAGGTTTTCTTCCTTTAGTCTTCAATTCCAAAGGTATTGGATCTAATTGAAGATCAGCAAAACAATAATCGTACGCTTTTAAAGATAAGTAAATAGTATATGCAAGTTCAGCCTCATTAATAGGCAATACTTTTAGATTTCTGAATAAGTGATTTAATATTTTAAGTAATTTTTTAAAACTATCTGCATTACCTAGTGACAAAATAACATCTTTTAAAGTTTCTATGTCTCTGGGGTCGAAATTAAATCTAAGTTTGAACAATGTTTTGTCATATACTTTTCTTGATAGCTCATCAAAAATTTCGTTGTTAGGAATTTTAAGAAACGCTGACGTCTCTATGCTTTCTGTATCAAAACGGGTTACATTAATTATATCAAAATAACCACTATCTGCCATAAATTGTAAAAATAAGTCAGAATCCGAGTCATCCAGTCCTTTTATCTGTTGTAGGATAATATTTCTTAAACTTATTATATGTTCAACCTCGACATTTTTAACAAATTTTATTTGAACAATTTTACTATCTAACAATTCCAATAATTTTTTTCGAATTTTATCCAAAAAAACAAGTTTACCCAAATTTCGCACACTTCCAGAGTCTACCCAATAACCACCCAATTTTCCACGTCCCAAATAATGGACTATGGACCAGACACTGTACATTTTAATGTTTCTGGATTCTATAACATACCCGTCGTACCATGCCTTGATATATGTAATTTTATCACTTAGTTTAAATTTCTTTAACAATTTAATAACTTCATTTTCTGTCAGTCCATAATACGTGTTGAATCTGTGATTATCTAAAAATGGACAACTTTCTATAGTATTCGGCGATAAAACTCCTGCTAGCCTAATGCAGGCGTTGATAAGAGCTCTATCGACGAATTCGTTCGCTTTCAATGAATTTGAAATGAATTCGCGGATGAAAACAATAATTTTTTCTATAGCATTATCTATATCATTTCCAGATCTAAAAATGGCTTCTTGAATTGGAGCATCGTACTCGTCTATGAGTACAATTACCCGTTTGTTGAAATGAGTGTATAAAAATTCTGATAAAAGTAGGACACTTTCCTTTAAATCTGTTATACTTAACTTTTCATTATCAATTTTTTCATAAAACCCTTTCAGCTTACTAACTTGGCGTACATTTAACTTATCACTATTAAATAAATAATAGTGAGTTCCGAAAACATAAGATACCATGCATACAAAGCTATTTAGAAACCCCTCATAACTACTACAACTAAGAATCTTAAAATCTAAATATATTACGGGATACTTTCCAAAATGTCTGTTAAAGAATGATTTTGGATTTGGATCGTATACACTTAAATTTAAACTGCTGTCGCTAAAAACCCTATAATTTTCCGTTTCGTTTCCCGGTATCCTGGTCCCGTTTCTGTCCACGACAATTTCAGAGAATCTCTTTATCATATCCATATTTGTCGACTTCCCGAAGCGCCTAGGCGCTGTGATGAGGACGGCACATGGTTCCGAGTCAAAGAAATCCTCAATCAGCGTACTTTTATCCACAAAATAACGCGTTCTTGCAATAATTGAAAATTCACTAGTAGAGGTAGCTGGGCGTTTCCACGTAAAATCACCCTAAAACATAGAACCAAAATGCCCCCAATTAATAGAAATATTAAATAGAAGCAAATCCAAATTAGCGGTCATATTAATAAGAGTCCTCTTAATAATAATTAATTAATTAATACGACCAAAGTTTTTCCTCTGATTTCCATATAAATGGAACATGAATGGTAACATTTTCTATACAAGTATGACTTCACATATTCGAGTATTATTAATACACTATTAAATTAATTAACAAATAATTACATTCAACAATTTACCAAACAGCGTCCTATAGAAAACCAGGCTAGAAGGAAGCCCAATGGTAACATTGTGTAACTTCCCAATAAAAACATAAATTTACTGGCAACAGGCGATTACTAGAGCGACAACACAATGGTAATACAGAATAATTTTGTACACGCCTTTATGAATTAGACAAAACTCCGGGGGCAATTAAAATAGCTCGTAACCCATTATCATTATCAGTTAAACTGCATTCTATTTGATAAGATTCCCCTTATTCTTGGATTTCGTTGTCCATGACGTGTCCGTTACTTAACTAAATAGCACTATCAGACAACACACACAACTAGACAACAACATTGCAGTAAAAAACAACACAGACCTAGTAACAAAAATAAAAGACATACACATCCCCCATAATGCCACATTAGCCTCCTTTGACATTAAAAACCTGTACACAAACATCCCCATCTCTGAAACAATCACCATCCTACAAAACAAACTCAAACAGAACAACACACCAGACGAACTTATCAACGAAATAACAGAAACCCTGAACATTATCACAAAACAAAACTACTTTACTTATAACAATAAATACTACACACAGAACGATGGCTTACCCATGGGCTCCCCCATATCCAGCATTCTAGCAGAAGTCTTCCACCAACACGTAGAAAAAACAAAAATACTCACAAACAATGACAGACACTCACATAAATACTATATTGGCACAGATAGATGACATTCTAATACTATACAGGGGAAACAAAAGACAATGTGAACAGTTACTAACTCACATAAACAAAATACATAAAAACATAACAATTAATAAAAAATTAATAAACAATTGAACCCCAGCGCCAATTCCCTCCCACCATCAACCCCCACCATACACACCTACAGTCCATAACCATTACTCTGAAAAGACATTCAGTATTTACTCCCACTGAAGAAGACGTATACCACGTTGAAACGTTTGGGAAATAAACCATAAAGTAAGTTCATAGTGAAAGTTTATATATATATATATAAAAGTGAACGAAGAGGATGTACCAACAAGATAATTAAAACATAACCTTTACTGCCGAATACGAACACAACAATACCATAAACTTCTTAGACCTCTCCATCACAAAACTAGAACACAGGCACACATTCAGTATATACAGAAAACCAACTACAACTGACACACTAATACACAACACCTCCAATCACCCAATACAACAGAAACTAGCTGCCTTCAGAACCATGATACATAGACTTAACAACATCCCCTTAGATGAAAAAGACTACAAAGACGAACTAAACACGATAAAATATCTAGCAGAATCTAACGGATACGACAGAAAACAACAAATTCATAACACTAACATACATCAACATACAAACTGAAAACATAGCCCACAAATTCAAAAAAGCTGGATACAGAATCGCTTACAAAAACTACTAACAAAACAGAACACATACTATCAAAGCATACACACAAACCACAAAACAAATTCGATCTACCCGGTGTTTACAAGCTAAATTGCTCAAATTGCAATAAATTATACATAGGCCAGACAGGACGTAGCTTCAAACAGAGATATATTGAACACACAAAGGCACTCCACTCCACTACAGAATCCACCTTTGCAAACCACCCCATTGAAGCAAACCACACATATAAAAACATTGACAATAACATGAACATTCTACACGTACACACAAAAGGACGAAAACTAGACATGCTAGAACAATTGGAAATATACAAACACACAAAAATAAATAAAAACGACATCATAAACGAACAGACACAATTCAAATCGCACGCATTATTCGAACATATCTCACCCCACATACACAGCATCGATCTTTCGAAACTCGATTCCGTCGCCCACAACAAGACGGACAGCGCTACCAGCGGGAGCCTCTGAAGAAGCCTTTTAAAGGAGAAAACCGGTTCAGGCTGTAAGGTAAAACTTTATGCTTTTACTTACAAAAAACCTAGTGTTCCGAATCGTTAATGTAATAGTGCTATTTATTCCCCTTATCATTAAAGCAGTGTTAAATATGCTAAACCAACAAATGTTCATTATCAGTATGAAATCGGCAAACAATTATATGGTAATAAGTAACTGTTTTCTTTACTATTTCTATTATGAATTTGCTAACTGCTATAATTTTTATTATTCGACTAAGCTTTTCGTCATCACTGACATCTTCAAGTCTTAAACAACTTTTTTTTTTTGGCCTGATTCATTGAAATGTCTTGCATATAGTGAGTTCGTTACTCTAACCCCTTCTCCTTTTGCGTGTTCATTCATTCGAATTTTAAATTTTCTTCCAGTTTCGCCCAGATATATCTTATTACATTCCCCACATTTTAATTTGTATACGCCGCTTTTTTCTGTTAATGGAATTTCTTCTGTTTTAGCATTTTTTATATATTCGAATACATTTTTCGTTTTCTTTATTCCTATCTGTATTTCATATTTTTCGAAGCATTTTTGTAACATTTTTGCTTGATATCCTATGTATGTTATTGCTCCTTTATATTTCTTTTCTTCATTTGTTTTTTCTTTTTTGTTCTTTTTTATTTCTTTATTTTCCTCTATTTTCTTAACTATTCTATTAATTATTTTAGGGTTGTAATTATTATTTTTTGCTATTTTTTGTATTTTCTTTAATTCTTTTTGTTTGAGTTCTTCATTTTCTAGATAATTTATAGCTCTATAACAAAATGAATTTAATGCTGCCATTTTATAATTGACTGGATGATATGATTCTTGTGGAATTATTAAATCTGAGTATGTTTCTTTCCTATATATATCGAATTTGAGTTTGTTATCTTCAATTTTTATATTGATATTCAGGAAATTAATTTCTAATCCTCCAATTTCTTCTTGAAATTTTATTGTTTTTTCTATGTTATTTAGTTCTTCCGTAAATTTTTTAAATTCATTTACTTCACCTTCCCAAACTATTAGTATGTCATCTACATACCTGATCCATTTTTTAATTCTTCTTTCTTTATCTATATCTTTTAAAATTTTGATTTCAAAGCTATTCATGAATATCTCTGCCACTAATGGTGAAAGCGGTGATCCCACTGGTAATCCATTTCCTTGTATGTAAAATTTGTTATTAAATCTGAAGTAGTTCTGGCTTAGGCATAATTCTAATCCTTCTATTATTTCGTTTTTCCCTTCTACATCACTTAATTTGTTTTTCTTTATTTCTATTATGAATTTGCTAACTGCTATAATTTTTATTATTCGACTAAGCTTTTCGTCATCACTGACATCTTCAAGTCTTAAACAACTAAACAGTCTTAAATTGTTTTCTATTATGATTGCTTTCCACCGCCCGAAACAAATCCTCCTTTTCTGAAAAATATTTTCTACCTAAAAGACATTAAAAGTTTCATTACAAAAATATTTTAAAAAAAAATTAAAACTATCTGATAGTTGAAATCGCAGTAGTGAAAAAATAGTGGGGTGGTTTTCTTACCTATCTGAGCAGTACAAGACATCTGAGTAGAGGTAAATAACAAGGCATTGTCACCTAAGGATGATAAGAAGCATACACCAGAGGATGGTATCAGTGTATTCTACCATGGGGACGTCACAGTATAGGTAGATAATAACTATGGGATAAGTAGATTATAAGTATAGAATAGCATAGCATAACTATAGTACAAATTTAGACGCTAGTAGGAATTTGATAGATAATTAAATTATTCCTTAGGCTTTCACGGCCGGTGTCATTTGAATTATGCATGATATCCGGGCTGTTTGGCCGTGGTCCCTGGTTTAAAACAAAACCAAACGTTTCGGCAGCTCCACTGGCTGCCATCATCAGTGTTATAATATTCCTGCACTTTGGGTGTCTACGTACAGTCTATACCATAGTACTGTGGGCCTGTACGTAGACACCCAAAGTGCAGGAATTTTATACCACTGATGATGGCAGCCAGTGGAGCTGCCGAAACGTTTGGTTTTGTTTTAAACCAGGGACCACGGCCAAACAGCCCGGATATCATGCATAATTGATAGATAATTGTTTGATTGTGGTTACTGGTACCTAATAATGGCTGGAGTAAAATTAATTTAGTAATTGGTTAGTTTATGGTTAGTTTAGGTATTTATTAGATTATGGTTGGTTTATGGTTAGTTTCGGAATTTGTTAGTTCGTGGTTGGTTTATGGTTCTGAGACGAAACACGTAAATATATACTACTCACATACACATATATATTTATATATAAGTTTCAATCACTTTCTGCTACAGTCCGTTTCTTGATGTATATAATACTTTAATATTTATAACTAGTTATAAATATAAATAGTTATAAATATTAAAGTATTATATATAAGTATGTATGTATGCCTCTTCGTTTGATCCGGCCTGGCATATGTTTCACATCCTGTGACTGACGTCACCTCATCCAAGATCAAGCCGGAAGTCGTGTCCGACCAGTTTCCTTCACAATTTGAGTAACCAGTGACTAAGGCTCCTTACATACAGGCCACTCTGCCGCTCCACTCAGCCGCGGTCATGTGTTGTCCATAGTTTTAAATTGGTACCCTTTTAAACGAGCGTCAGTGACAAGCGACTGTGGCAAGCAGAAGCCCATCCTCGCCACACGTCGCGACGCTTTTTGGCGTTGGAGCATACACACGGACCACATCCATAGATTAACATTTTCAGTGTTCAGAGTAGTGTTGTCGAGGTTGCGCGATTAAACTGCTACTACTTCTTTGACGTATTCTTTACTGTTGGCGATATCGAATTTTGTATAAGATGAGTTTTCCGGGCTGTTTGGCCGTAGTCTGCGGTTTAATGACAAACCAAACGTTTCAACAGCACCACTGTCTTCCATCATCAGTGGAATTCTAAGAAATCCAAGACCTCCTGAACGTAGGTTGTTCTCGTCAGGCCCACAGTACTGTGGTAAAGGCTGAAGAGAACTACTTACGTTCAGGATTTCTTATAATTCCGTTGATGATGGCAGCCAGTGGTGCTGTTGAAACGTTTGGTTTGTCATTAAACCGTACACCACGCCAAACAGCCCGGAAAACTCATCTTATACAACTGACACCGGCCGTGAAAGCCTTAGGAATATATCGAATTTTGTTTCGGACCGATTCATAACAGAAGTAGAGCAAAGACCGGCAATTTGGCACTTGAGATTCAATGAGTATAATGATAAGTTGACGAAAGAAAGAGCATGGGAAGAGCTGTGTAGTATTTCCATAGCATGGGAAGAACTTTGAAAAACTTTGTAATATTTTCGTTAATACTATAATAATTCACCTCAATAATTGCAAGGCTCTCTTCAGCACGTATACGTACTTCGTCTTATGTTTGTGGTTTTCTTTTGAATATGAAATTCCAGAAGCTGGCATTGAACGTGTTTTGTGACTTTCAAATAGTTATGAAACTCGGCATTGTCCGCTTTCAGATCCCGCTACCAACAGTACACACGTCATCTGATGCATCCAGAATTGACGTTGTCTACGACGTCGAAGTCTTCGTAAGTGAACAGCACGCGGAATAACAGTCCTTGATTAAAGTGATGTAGAAAGTAAGTAAAACAATTTTCCATCCCTCAGCAAATGGACAGTGGCGTATCTATGCGGTGAACCCATTCACACGGCCAATAAGTGGTAGAGGTGGGCCGATATACGAATAACAAGTATTTTGGAACGATTATTTTTGTGAAAATGATATAACAATGACTTAAAATGTTGAAATGCCTGTTCCGATTCAACGATACCCGAAAAGCCGAAATACCTGTTCCGATTACTCGCGGTTCCGAGTCGCGGGACCGACCCCCTACGCAACTAACGAATAAACGTGTATAAAGTCAGAATTATTGGTGTTGAATACTTGATTCTGCGCATGTGCCGATTGCCATACAAATACGAAACGAAGCAAAACAGCGAGGTTCAGAATATCTCTATGCCAAAGAGACGAAGCTGTTTTTAATAAATAAAAAAAAAATGAATACTGATGTTACATTTATTCTCGTGTGTTATACAGATTTATAATACAGATTAAAAGAAAAAATTATATATTATACTAGTCACCAACTTGGTAAATTTTAAAAAGTGTATTATATTGTGTTATAATCTATACCTATAATACATGTTATACCTATATAACTACAGTGTGTTATTTGAGTGAAGCTAAGTTCTAGTCACTCTGAAAGGCAGAACGGCTGATAGGCCATAAAGTCATTTCTGCTAATGTGATTTCGGAGATGATTTAAACGGAACGGAATAAATAATTTAATATTAAATCTATGTCAGTTTGTATACTCCTAGTGAAAACTTAAATTAGTATTCCTTAAGGGAGATAGGCCTAACAAGAAGACGGAATTGCTAACAGGAGTAACAAGTGAGAAGGAATTTATCATAATAATTCAAAGGCGAAAACAGCACGCATGTCGTTCATATACTGTGGTCAGACATATACTAACTGCTCGACGACAACCTGCGGCAAAAAACTAATGTGGTATGCGTGCATATTGGAAGAATACGACATACGTATCGTATAATCGCACCAGGATTGATCTTTAGTGATGTACTGCTTTGATAATACGTATAGGCCTGACGATTGCCGGTGAAGCAAAAGAGTAGTATACTACAGATAAAGTATAAGACACAGGATTTTTTCCTGTGTAAAACCAAACATTATTTCTTTTAGCTCAGAATCGTATTGTCCACTAAGCGAATGGCAATTATATGTTAAGTATGACATATGATGTATATGGTATTTATTCAGTGACTGTAAAGCGCTATATGTTGTTTATATACACCTTGAAAAAGCATTTGACAGAGTTCAATGGGGAAGACTATTGGATATTTTGAGGGACAATGGGGTAGATTGGAAGGCGAGACGGTTAATTCGTAATCTGTCCCTTGGACAGAAAGTGAGTGCGCAAATCGGAAAGGAGAGTTCAGACGAAATTTAAAATTGGAAAAAAAGTAAGGCAAGGCTGCTGTATGTCCCAAAATTATTTATCATGTATCTTGATGACTTGACTAGGAAGTGCTTTGACAAAACAAGAGGTGTAAATGTCAGTGGAAGAAGAATTGAATGTATGGCTGTTTAGCAGAAAAGGAAGATACAATAAATGAATTGATAAGAAATTTAAATTTATTATGCCAGAATATGGAATAAGGATTAATAAAGAAAAAAATAAGGGTATGGTCATTAGCAGAGGAGAAAAAAGGGCAAACATAAAGATAGGGCAAGACAAAATACCACAGGTGGAGTTGTTTAAATATCTTAAAGGAAGCTTGATAAGTGAAGATATGTCCTGCACTCGTGAAATTAGGTCAAGAATTGCTATAGAAAAAGAGACATTTAATGGGAAGAAAAGACTGCTCTGTGGCAAAATAATAAGAATATAAGAAAAAGGTTGGCCAAATGTTATGTGTGGAGCATTGCTTTATATGGTTCAGAGACAAGTACACTGAGGAAGGAGGATGAGAAAAGATTAGAAACATGTAAGCTGTGGGTTTGGCAAACAATGGAAAAATTGAGGTGGGTTGATAAAGTAAGGAATGATGAAGTTTTGAGAAGAAACGGGGAGACAGAAGACTCCTGAAGTAATAGAAAATAGAAAAATAAATTGGTTAGGTCATTGTTTAAGAAGAGTCTTCTTGCCTACAACGGCCATGGAGGGTGTCATAGAAGGCAAAAAAAGAAGAGGGCGTAGAAGAATGAAGTTAATAGATAGCATTAAAATCAGAGGCTGTTACGAAGAAACGAAAAGACTGGCATACGACAGGACAGCTTGGACAACTGAAGGCCTTCCTCACGGCAGAACATCAAATAATTCATTGACTAGTTTTATACGATTACACGTCAATAGTAATATTATTAAACTGGAATTAATTTAAAATGGCTTCACGTTCGTTTAGAGCTTGTGATGGAGTTACTTCTGAGATTACAAAGACATTTTGCAGAAAAGTTGTGGTATTCGAGTGAATACAGTGTACATGATAGAGAATACGAGCTTACCTTCGGTCCCTTCTCCGTTGCATTAATAATTGTTTCATTAACAAGTGTTGTATTAACAAGTGTTGCTTTAATAAGTGCTGCATTACTCAGTGTCGCATTATCAAATGTTGCGTTAACTGTATTGTTTATACTGTACTGAACTGTACTGCACCTGATGTAAACGTTTGATGTTATGAAATAATAAAAAAACCTGAAAACTATCATCTTCATATTTGGTTAAATGAAAAGAAAATTTGTAACTGTTTACAGAGTGATACTCTACAGAACAGCAACGGTGATAAACCGCGAGAGCCGACGTTTAGCAGCTTTATATACAGTTATATACAATAAGTAATAATTGATACCGTGACAACATTAAATCCCTCATATTAATAAAGCTAAACGTTGTTTCTATATATTTTAATTGCCAGTATAATAAATTTTTATTTTGAACTGACCACAAACATTATAATTAACGACGTTTTATCTAAATTTCTATTTGTATAAATTGTAAACAGTGTAATAATGATCTGTTGAAATATAATGTACACAATTAATGGCAGTCTTTTGTAACTAAAATAAACTTATATTTTTACAGTTTTTCAAACAAAGAAAATAATTTTTTCGCCCTCGTAACATACGTAATACATACAAACTATTGCTTGCATATTACAATACTTTCTCGTTCCACTGTTTCCAAACGATGTCGATGTGTCCCGCTTTCTCCTTCATTTTCACTTCTAATTTTCATCATCATCATCATCATCTTCATCATTAGAAGAACAGACTTTTGCAAAACAGATTGTGTATTTTGAAGTACAATCAAGTTGTCAACAAGCAACAGCACATTCAGATATCTGTCTCGTGATAACACATAAATAACTGTATAAATAATAATGTAGCCAGAATCTTGAATATATCATTCGCCCTGAGGATAACGGGGAGTCCAACCTTCAACCTCACCCCCGGAGAAGCTATTATTATCTACCCAGGAGAAACTGATCTCAAACAATCAAAAAAATTATATATGTTTGTAAAGTTTAATTTTATTTGTAATGTAACGATTTATTTGCTCTATAATTCCATCGATTAATGCGGGATGTATCTTGTTATATAGCTCCAATTGTGATTTATACATAGCTGAATTCAATGATATTTTCTTGCTATATAGAAATTTAATTCCTTCTCTGATTCTAAATGTACTAGCATATTGTTCGGTTTTTCTGGCTAGTCTGGAGGAATCTTTAATTTTAATTTTAGCATAATTTGGAATTAAATATTGACGTAAGCAGATTTTATTAAATTTAATATGAAAGTTTGTCTTGAATAATTTAAGTTTTAGATTTTGGTATTTATACGCGATATCTGCCTTGTATGGCTCCATTTTAGAATTATACTTTTTCAGCGTACCGTGTCACTTACTAAATAATTATATAATTAAACTATTTTTCATTTGAAGATTCATATTATAAACAGAATGAAGGCCTTGCTATGGGATCTCCACTTTCTGGCATCTTGGCAGACCTATATTTAAATCATTTAGAAAACACAAAAATTTTAAAAGATAATTATTTCGTCAATAAAATCATCCATTATTCTAGATATGTAGATGACACCTTTATTATATTCAATGGGAATACCAGACAAATAGAATTGTTTAAGGTTTACTTAAACAAAATTCATAATAAATTAAAATTTACTATGGAGATTGAAAACAACAGAAATATTAATTTTCTAGACTTAACAGTATCACATAACGGAAATAATTTAAAATACAAAATTTTCAGGAAACACACTTATACCGACATAGTAATACATTCCGAATCACATCATCCTGTTACACAAAAAATGCTATATTTAACAGTCTTGTAAACAGACTTCTAAATGTTCCCCTTGAAAGAGAAGACTACTTAAATGAGGTAAGCACTATTAAACAAATAGCCATAAACAACGGATATAAACCTACAATAATAGTTAAAATAATAAATAAACATAAAAAAGGTTTAAAAAGTAAAAATTCAAACATTATAAAAGTAAACAATAAAAATAGTAAATATATTTCTGCCAATTTTACAGGTATTATGCCGAATATTTTAAGATCCGTTCTAAAAGATAAAAATTATATTGTATCATTTAAACAACTAATAAATTGAAAAATTACTTCAAAAACAAGAACGAATTACCTTTAAAAAAGAAATCCGGTGTTTACATAATAAAATGTGACGATTGTGAGGCTTTCTACATCGGTCAATCTGGCAGATGTTTTTACACGAGATTTTTGGAACATATTCCCAAACCGAATAATAATAAATCTAATTTTGCGCAGCACTTAATATCAAGTGGACACAATTACACTAGCTTTGAAAACAATTTAACAGCATTACATATATGCAAAAAAGGTAAACTGGTGGATAGTCTGGAGGAACTTGAAATTTATAAAGCCATAAAAAATACCACCACCAAAAATAATATATTGAATGACCAGGTAAATTTTGCTTCGAACAACTTGTTCGACACTGCCATTAGATTAGATTATAATCCTTGACCAGTCGTTTGGCGATCGCGGTAGTGCGTGCACGCATGCGAGAGCTCCGGCCGTTTATCGTTTTTAAAAATTTTATATAATGACATAACCACAATCGTGGTTTCAACTTTATGCAATTTATTTAAAGTTTTATTAGTTTATCTGAAGATGGGACCTTGTGCTCGAAACGCGTCATAAAAATTGACGAAATTAGTGTCACTCAAGTGGATCATACAAAGGTAATTATATAAATATTATTAGAAGTACTTACTTGGCATTCCGTTGTTCAGTATTGATCAATAGATTCCTCATATGATCGTCTTCAATCACTAAATAATTAGATAAACTCTTCAACTCGGTGGGTCACTGGTGTTACCAACTGATTCATCACGTCATACATAACCTTCACTCGCATACTGAATAAAAATAAATCCAGACCTTGTTATTGATGTTAAACATTCATTTATTGACCACTAATTATAATTCAGATCACTTTTCTTCGATCACCACTGTTGATAACATCATAAAACAAAACATCCGTCTCCTGTTCGAAACTCGAAACTCAGGGTGGTAGTATGTAAATTATTTGTTATAAACAATTCGTCTGAGTATCTTTATAAGTAACATTGCAATCAAATATAAAACCCTGATATAGGAGTGAGATTACATATAGTCGAAGGATAAATACTTATTACTAGTTAAAAATGGTTGTTGACACGTGGGTGAAAATTGTATGTGAAGCGATGGTTTCGAGGTTAATCATGGTTTACATTAACTACTAAACAAATCATAAATAATAATTAAAATGAATTAGTGTAACAGTGTTGGTGTACGGTGACGTATTACAATGCTTATTAGTGTACGACATATTTAAAGTGCATATTAGGTTATAGAAAAAATTATTATCATTATGCAAAATACACAGTACTTCCCTTCATTAATCCTTTTATGGGTTTATTCGCTTAACTTATCTTCCTTTTAATACCATAGCATACTATTAAAATGATTGGGTTGTCACTACACTAACACCTTGAAATGGCACAAGAATATTCGAGGTTAACCGTCGGTATTTACTTCCGATCCGCGCACAGGATTATCGATACTTTGAAGAAATTCTGCTCCTCGCTAGCGTGAACTATCGAATACTATCGAACGGCTTGGATAGTGTCGAAAAAGTCCCTAAAAAACTAAGCGGAATCTCGCTATTCTATTTAGGGTGCATCGGGGGCCATCAATTTAAGAGATTTGGTTTGCCAATAATTAGGTCTTTCAATTGATGCTCTTGCTCCCCAGGTTGTCAAAAAACGTTTCCACTCGATTTTAAGCGTCCTTGTTTTGGGTTGGAGAGTCTGAGAGTGACGCCAACCTTTAATAGAATTATGCAAATATCTCTATAATTGATATTTTGACCTTATGAGACTTGTAAATGTAAATCTGGCTTTACCATAGTATGGCTTTTGCCCAGCTCAGCATTTTAACATCTTACAAGACATAAATCCGTTCACTAATAACAAAGTTCACTTTTTTCCATTGGGCGTTGATACAATAATTCAGTAAAATTACGTCTTATGGTTAGATACAGAACAAATGGTTGCTATTTACATTAATTATGATATACACAAAGTCCTTTCATAATAATCCTTAGCATCATTAACACCTTCAATTAGTAAAAATACAATATCTGGCTATAGGCCTAGGTATTACCGTGTTCTTTAAGATGTCAGAAAATAGGATTATGTAAAAAAAAAATAGATTTTTTATATTCGACCTAGACGAGTAGTTGCTACCAACATTTGTGACTCTCTCAAGGAAATAAACGCAAAGCAGTGCAGACGGCGGCCACAGTTAAATGGGCCGCTCAGTGAATGCATTTCTAAAACTTATGTATACAAAAAGCTTGAACAGGGCAAAACAGAAATGCAGATTGAGCTTCACAACGGCATTGTTGCCGGGGAAACTTTATTTGCACTGAATTTTATGGCGCAAGGTTGCTCGACATTAATCAGTTTGTCTCCGTACGCTTCATTGACAATTATACAGCCTTTGATAGGGTACAACATAACGTCTGAAGAGACTATTTAAAGAGATAATCTAGACTACATTAATGTCAGAATTATCTAAAATCTATATAATAAATACACGAACTGCCACAAGTCAGCCTGCAACATAAATTTATGTGACAAACGTGTATTGGAATAATACGACATATACGCGTCGTTCATCTTTAGTGATATGCCGCTTTGATTATAAGTATAGCCATTATGTTTACCAACCATCATTACGAAGATCCCATGTGAAGGAAATGATTGTATATACAAGAGATAAAGTACAGGCCACAGGATTTTGGCTTGTGGTAAGACCAGACTTTATTCCTTTTAGCTCAGAAACTTATTGTCCACTATGAGAATAGCAATTACACTTTAAGTATGAAATATGACGTATATGGTACTACCAAGTGTTAAGCTTTGCAACCCAACAAGGAATGCGGTGACGTTTGCCATTCCACTCCACGTATCACGGTACTACTACACATTTAAAATACGTTTAACACTGTCTCTCGCACGGTATTTCTAATTGCATATAGCTTACTGAACAATGTTTACTGAACCAGTAATACCGCACCAACACAAGCACGCGTTATCATTCAGTAGACCCCCCCCCCTCTTCAGGCGTCTCGGTAGCACAGCTTGTGCTCGTGCGGTAATTGTTCAATGACTAGCTTTATATGGTTACACGTCAATAGTAATATTATTAATTTAGAATTCAAAATCAGTTCACGTACATTTAGAACTTGTAACAGTGGAGTTAGTTATGAGATTAAAAAGAAAATATTTATGAAAAATTATGGTATTCGAATGATTATGGTACCAGACAGAGAATAGATTATGAGCTTACCTTCGGTTCTTTCTTCCTCGCGTTAACCAGTGTCGTATTGACTGTACTGTTTGTACTGTACTGAACTGTACTGCATCTAATGTAACTGTCTGATGTTATGAAATAATAATAAAGAAACATACAAACTATCATCTTCATACTTTTAAAACTGTTTCACACGATGACAATTTACAAATAAGGAATGCTGGTAATATGCGAGAGTCGACAGTTTAGTACCGATCATACTTTTTAAAACTGTTTCATGCGATGACAAATTACATATAAGGAATGCTGGTAATATGCTAGAGTCGACAGTTTAGTACCGATGTACAGTGAGTAGTAATTGATAGCATGACAACATTGTATCTCTCATATTAATAAAGATAATCGTTGCTTTAACATACTTTAATTGCCAGTAGAATAAATTTTAATTTTAAACTGACAACAAACATTATTATTAATTACGTTTTAACTAAATTTCTATTTGGATATTTAAATTTTTACAATTTCCGGAACAAAGTAAATAATTTTTTTAGCCATCGCAACATACGTAAAACATACAAACTGTTGGTTTCAATAGTTTATTGCGTTCGTGTTCCTGTGCTTCCAAACGATTTATCTCGCTTTTCCTTCGTTTTAACGTCTAATCATCATCATTTGTTACAGTAATAAATGTATTGCCGACAAGCCGACAAATGAATTCAGTAATTAGGTAACTCACATATACAATACACTTAAAAAAGTAAGAATAAATATATATAAATAACGGCCATACAGAATACAGTGTGTGTGTGTGTGTGTGTGTGTGTGTGTGTGTGTGTGTGTGTGTGTGTGTGTGTGTGTGTGTGTGTGTGTGTGTGTGTGTGTGTGTGTGTGTGTGTGTGTGTGTGTGTGTGTGTGTGTGTGTGTGTGTGTGTGTGTGTGTGTGTGTGTGTGTGTGTTGGCGGGGATACCACAGCTACTGCCGCATCCGGCATCTCAGTTTCCATATCAACTTATTCTGTGTATCTTCATTCTTCAGATTCTTTTCTTCCATACTCCTTTCGATCCCTTCTATCGATTTTAATCTAGGTCTGCCTCTTTTCCTTCTGTTGCTAGGTTTGTATTTGAACACACTCACAGGTATTCTTTCTTCACTCATTCTCATTGGGTGTCCATACCAGGGAAGCTGTTTATGTTTTATATCTTCTATTACAGTTTCTTTCCTATTTGTTCTTTCCCTTATTACGTCATTCCTTACACGTTCCAGACGAGAAACTCTGGAAGCTCGTCTAAGTTAGTCCATTTCTACAGCTTCAATCTTCCTGCGGTTGTTTTCGTTGATTGTCCAATATTCTGACCCATAGGTGGTAATTGGTTCAACAATGGCTTCATAAATATTGATCTTTGTCGATAGCCCGATTTTAGTGGACTATAAAAATGAGTTTAATTGGCGTACGGTGTTTCTTCCTAAAACCAATCGATGTCTTATATCTTCTTCACATATTCCATCATCGCTAATTATACTTCCTAAATATTTATACTTTTCACATTTCTGATAACTGAAGATGTGATGTTCGACTTCCTGTGGTTAAGTACTCTGGTTTTTTTAAGGTTATGTTTAATCCCCATCGATAGTATTCTTCTACTAATTTATTTGGTAGAACTTTGGTCCTCCAAGTCGGGCGTTGAGGCGATGGGCTAGTAACTCATCCCTTGGAAAAGAACGTTTATATACTAAGGATCTTAGTGACAAGCCTCGGAATATGGATAGTACTTGTAAACTTGATTTTTTACGGAATTCATACTGTGGATAAAACAAACAAAATTTGATGGCTCGCATAGATTTAAAACAGCTTTTCAAACATTTGACACAAATTTTAAACCGATGGTGCCCGTAAAGTAAAACATGTGTAAGATAGACGCTACACTCGTATTCAGAATAAAAATTCCTTTGTTCTCTTACACGGCATTGAATTTTATAATTATTTTCAAAATTGTTATCACTTGCTTGGTTCCTGGGTCCTCTCAATTTTCAAAACTAGATATTATATTCAATTTTTTGTTAAAATTCTCTTTAACAATTGTTCGACGTGGATTTGTACAATTTTACAGCTGGTGTTGCAATATTTTATAACGGCAATACCCGAACCTCATGTATTCAGAGTTTGGTTAAAATTACCTTTAACTTAATACTCCATCTTGACTTCCGCGAGTCTTTCAAATTCTCGCAACTTTTTCATGGCGACCAATTTATTCTTGGACGTTCAATCTCAAAGGGTAACGTGTAGACCCATGCTACGGTTGACTTGTCGTGAGACATCCCCAATAGAGACAAACACAAACGGTGCTGTCAAGCTAGGAACACGTCTCGCTTGCTCAATCATCAGGTTACTACACTTTGTTTGTCTCTATTGGGGATGTCTTTATTTTATATCTGCCTTTCTCGATCTCACGTTGTTTCTCCCTCGCTGGATGTCCATTTTATCTCTTTTTATTTCGGTCAACATTTCGGTAGTAAATATAAGCTAATAGGTGTATATCAGCAACAGGTATATATCAGCAAATTTAAAAGTGTACAGGGGATGTGATATAAACAACACAAACATTGAATTCATGGGTGTAATCGTAATAAGAAGATGATGCTTTATTTAAATTTAAAATATTTCCATTATTTACTTTTTTATTAAACAAAATCTTTCATTTCGCATTGTGAAATAGTACTCAGTATTAAATCGTTTGTACGACTCTTTCGCACACGAATTATAGCTAACAAATTACATACAACAGGTTATACATAAATCTTATTATCTAATTTTAATTAATTAAATATATGTTTGCTCTCGGCTTACACATTGTGTGGTCATCTTTTTGCAATTGCTGATTAATTTACGTGGTGACGGAGAGGTGTGGGACGTCCCAGGAAGCGCTGGAATGACCAGTGACTAATCGTTGCCTATTTGAGACCGGAACAAACCATCCTTAATTTAATCCTTAAAGATGATGATGATGATGATGATGATGATGATGATGATGATGATGATGATGATTATGATGATGACGATTATTTGAAGGTTTCAGTCTTAATACCACTGAAAGAAAATGTAGTGTATTAGTTATCTGTCAGGTCGTAGAATTTGTGTGTCCATTACGTTCTGTATTACTGTTGCACAATAAACCTTACTGTTGTTAGTTAAGATCAGAAAGATTTTAGTGTCAGGAAATAATTACTAAGACATACAGAAAGGCAATCATTGATTTATTGAAAAAATATTTTTTAGAAACGTTTTCTTGTTAATGTGTCTGTAAGGCATTTTGGTCAAAAAATTCAATTCTTAATTTTGTGGCCCAAAATATTGTATGTAATATCTGCTTTCATCAATTTTAAATTAATCAGAAAACCAGAAAATTGTTTACGTTTTTTTAAGTGATGATATCAGGGATATAAACTCAGACCAATATGTCACCCATTCGAACTTACGCATATTTCGGTTTGTTATAGTACACAGAACTATTGCTTTTCGTTCTTATTTTTCTTTATATTTATAATACACATATGGATGAGCGTAAACGTATATTTAGATACCTAGCTAAACTAGAACTTTTAAAAACGTGTCTCCATGGTAAAAGTCAAAATCCCAATGAGTCGGTAAACAACATAATTTGGTCGCGCATTCCTAAAACTGTTTTTGTTTCCCTACAAACATTAAATTTTGGGGTTTATGATGCAATTTTATGCTACAATAGAGGTTACTTAACCATGTGCTTAGTGTTGGAACAACTAGGCATGTCAGTAGGAAAGAACTGTGCTGAAATTATGTTGAGTATTTATATGAAACGAGTGCGGAGAGCTGAACAAGCAACTGCAGAACTACAGAAAGGAACCCGGAAAAAGAGAGCAATGGCAACAAGGAAGCTGAAAGAAGATTTTCAACCTGCAGAAGGTCCAGATAAACCTTGATATGCATCAGGACTTTATTAGGCAATGCACAAAACCCGTTATCTCTGGAACTACTGGACATACAAATTTGATATGTTCTGTACACCTGTAGGGCAAAAGGGTAGAACTTTTAACATGGGGACGTTTTGATACAATGTGCCTGTCAGAAAAATATTATAATATGCGATGTTTTTTTGAAGTGTTAAACATTGAATTGGATTAAAATTTCTAAAATGGCTCAATGTAAGTATACCCTGAAACCCCTGTGTTAAAGTTTCTACTGAGGGCTAACTAATCGATGATAAAAGTTTCAAACAGCTCAGTTAATTATTAGTGTTTGAGAAAACGGGTTATGAAATCTAGTAAATTAACATGGGCGAAACAGGGCTTACAAACGCCCCTTAAACATCATCTAAAACGTCTTTCATATATTAGACACTACAACACAACGTAAAAGTACCCTGTCTCTTCCCAATAAAAGTGATTGAATACCAGAATATTTGTCTTAACAACACAGAATTAGCAACAGATTTTAACATCTCTAATTATGTGCTAAAATAACTTAATTAGTAATGTAATACTCAACTATTTTTAAGTTATATTTTCCTTCAAGTCTATTGTATTGTATAACGCACTTATGATATATTAAGCCTTCCCAGTTGATTTATAACTTTTTTGAATTTTATGTTACCCTGTAAATCGAGTCTGAAATTTCTTATTACTTAATGTTCTTAACTACTTTCTGTAATGTTTTTTAGCCTATGTAGAAGTTGTTAACGATAATAAGAACAAAAGAAACACACAAACAAATTAATAGAACACAAAATTATTCCAAACATGTTTTATTTGATAATTCGTGACTATTTACTAGATAGCAAAATGAGAAATTACCAGTTTCCGTCATATAAACACCAATTAGTATTTCATCTTGTGTAACTAAGTTTGCGTAACGATCCTGTTTAAATAATTTGTAACAACGGTTAGTCAACGTTTGATTGAGGGCAATAACAGCTGACGGTTGTGTGTGTGATTTCGGATTCTGACGTTGTAATTCAATTATTATACCTACCCCGTCATGTCTGACCACTATTATATCAGCAATAGGTTTTCTTCCTTTAGTCTTCAATTCCAAAGGTATTGGATCTAATTGAAGATCAGCAAAACAATAATCGTACGCTTTTAAAGATAAGTAAATAGTATATGCAAGTTCAGCCTCATTAATAGGCAATACTTTTAGATTTCTGAATAAGTGATTTAATATTTTAAGTAATTTTTTAAAACTATCTGCATTACCTAGTGACAAAATAACATCTTTTAAAGTTTCTATGTCTCTGGGGTCGAAATTAAATCTAAGTTTGAACAATGTTTTGTCATATACTTTTCTTGATAGCTCATCAAAAATTTCGTTGTTAGGAATTTTAAGAAACGCTGACGTCTCTATGCTTTCTGTATCAAAACGGGTTACATTAATTATATCAAAATAACCACTATCTGCCATAAATTGTAAAAATAAGTCAGAATCCGAGTCATCCAGTCCTTTTATCTGTTGTAGGATAATATTTCTTAAACTTATTATATGTTCAACCTCGACATTTTTAACAAATTTTATTTGAACAATTTTACTATCTAACAATTCCAATAATTTTTTTCGAATTTTATCCAAAAAAACAAGTTTACCCAAATTTCGCACACTTCCAGAGTCTACCCAATAACCACCCAATTTTCCACGTCCCAAATAATGGACTATGGACCAGACACTGTACATTTTAATGTTTCTGGATTCTATAACATACCCGTCGTACCATGCCTTGATATATGTAATTTTATCACTTAGTTTAAATTTCTTTAACAATTTAATAACTTCATTTTCTGTCAGTCCATAATACGTGTTGAATCTGTGATTATCTAAAAATGGACAACTTTCTATAGTATTCGGCGATAAAACTCCTGCTAGCCTAATGCAGGCGTTGATAAGAGCTCTATCGACGAATTCGTTCGATTTCAATGAATTTGAAATGAATTCGCGGATGAAAACAATAATTTTTTCTATAGCATTATCTATATCATTTCCAGATCTAAAAATGGCTTCTTGAATTGGAGCATCGTACTCGTCTATGAGTACAATTACCCGTTTGTTGAAATGAGTGTATAAAAATTCTGA
Organism: Magicicada septendecula; assembly: GCA_034769895.1. NCBI lineage: Eukaryota > Metazoa > Arthropoda > Insecta > Hemiptera > Cicadidae > Magicicada > Magicicada septendecula. Next base: position 26,227,322 of record CM068368.1, on the reverse strand, counting down.
TAAAAGTAGGACACTTTCCTTTAAATCTGTTATACTTAACTTTTCATTATCAATTTTTTCATAAAACCCTTTCAGCTTACTAACTTGGCGTACATTTAACTTATCACTATTAAATAAATAATAGTGAGTTCCGAAAACATAAGATACCATGCATACAAAGCTATTTAGAAACCCCTCATAACTACTACAACTAAGAATCTTAAAATCTAAATATATTACGGGATACTTTCCAAAATGTCTGTTAAAGAATGATTTTGGATTTGGATCGTATACACTTAAATTTAAACTGCTGTCGCTAAAAACCCTATAATTTTCCGTTTCGTTTCCCGGTATCCTGGTCCCGTTTCTGTCCACGACAATTTCAGAGAATCTCTTTATCATATCCATATTTGTCGACTTCCCGAAGCGCCTAGGCGCTGTGATGAGGACGGCACATGGTTCCGAGTCAAAGAAATCCTCAATCAGCGTACTTTTATCCACAAAATAACGCGTTCTTGCAATAATTGAAAATTCACTAGTAGAGGTAGCTGGGCGTTTCCACGTAAAATCACCCTAAAACATAGAACCAAAATGCCCCCAATTAATAGAAATATTAAATAGAAGCAAATCCAAATTAGCGGTCATATTAATAAGAGTCCTCTTAATAATAATTAATTAATTAATACGAACAAAGTTTTTCCTCTGATTTCCATATAAATGGAACATGAATGGTAACATTTTCTATACAAGTATGACTTCACATATTCGAGTATTATTAATACACTATTAAATTAATTAACAAATAATTACATTCAACAATTTACCAAACAGCGTCCTATAGAAAACCAGGCTAGAAGGAAGCCCAATGGTAACATTGTGTAACTTCCCAATAAAAACATAAATTTACTGGCAACAGGCGATTACTAGAGCGACAACACAATGGTAATACAGAATAATTTTGTACACGCCTTTATGAATTAGACAAAACTCCGGGGGCAATTAAAATAGCTCGTAACCCATTATCATTATCAGTTAAACTGCATTCTATTTGATAAGATTCCCCTTATTCTTGGATTTCGTTGTCCATGACGTGTCCGTTACTTAACTAAATAGCACTATCAGACAACACACACAACTAGACAACAACATTGCAGTAAAAAACAACACAGACCTAGTAACAAAAATAAAAGACATACACATCCCCCATAATGCCACATTAGCCTCCTTTGACATTAAAAACCTGTACACAAACATCCCCATCTCTGAAACAATCACCATCCTACAAAACAAACTCAAACAGAACAACACACCAGACGAACTTATCAACGAAATAACAGAAACCCTGAACATTATCACAAAACAAAACTACTTTACTTATAACAATAAATACTACACACAGAACGATGGCTTACCCATGGGCTCCCCCATATCCAGCATTCTAGCAGAAGTCTTCCACCAACACGTAGAAAAAACAAAAATACTCACAAACAATGACAGACACTCACATAAATACTATATTGGCACAGATAGATGACATTCTAATACTATACAGGGGAAACAAAAGACAATGTGAACAGTTACTAACTCACATAAACAGAATACATAAAAACATAACAATTAATAAAAAATTAATAAACAATTGAACCCCAGCGCCAATTCCCTCCCACCATCAACCCCCACCATACACACCTACAGTCCATAACCATTACTCTGAAAAGACATTCAGTATTTACTCCCACTGAAGAAGACGTATACCACGTTGAAACGTTTGGGAAATAAACCATAAAGTAAGTTCATAGTGAAAGTTTATATATATATATATATATATATATATATATATATATATATATAAGTGAACGAAGAGGATGTACCAACAAGATAATTAAAACATAACCTTTACTGCCGAATACGAACACAACAATACCATAAACTTCTTAGACCTCTCCATCACAAAACTAGAACAAAGGCACAAATTCAGTATATACAGAAAACCAACTACAACTGACACACTAATACACAACTCCTCCAATCACCCAATACAACAGAAACTAGCTGCCTTCAGAACCATGATACATAGACTTAACAACATCCCCTTAGATGAAAAAGACTACAAAGACGAACTAAACACGATAAAATATCTAGCAGAATCTAACGGATACGACAGAAAACAACAAATTCATAACACTAACATACATCAACATACAAACTGAAAACATAGCCCACAAATTCAAAAAAGCTGGATACAGAATCGCTTACAAAAACTACTAACAAAACAGAACACATACTATCAAAGCATACACACAAACCACAAAACAAATTCGATCTACCCGGTGTTTACAAGCTAAATTGCTCAAATTGCAATAAATTATACATAGGCCAGACAGGACGTAGCTTCAAACAGAGATACATTGAACACACAAAGGCACTCCACTCCACTACAGAATCCACCTTTGCAAACCACCCCATTGAAGCAAACCACACATATAAAAACATCGACAATAACATGAACATTCTACACGTACACACAAAAGGACGAAAACTAGACATGCTAGAACAATTGGAAATATACAAACACACAAAAATAAATAAAAACGACATCATAAACGAACAGACACAATTCAAATCGCACGCATTATTCGAACATATCTCACCCCACATACACAGCATCGATCTTTCGAAACTCGATTCCGTCGCCCACAACAAGACGGACAGCGCTACCAGCGGGAGCCTCTGAAGAAGCCTTTTAAAGGAGAAAACCGGTTCAGGCTGTAAGGTAAAACTTTATGCTTTTACTTACAAAAAACCTACTGTTCCGAATCGTTAATGTAATAGTGCTATTTATTCCCCTTATCATTAAAGCAGTGTTAAATATGCTAAACCAACAAATGTTCATTATCAGTATGAAATCGGCAAACAATTATATGGTAATAAGTAACTGTTTTCTTTACTATTTCTATTATGAATTTGCTAACTGCTATAATTTTTATTATTCGACTAAGCTTTTCGTCATCACTGACATCTTCAAGTCTTAAACAACTTTTTTTTTTTGGCCTGATTCATTGAAATGTCTTGCATATAGTGAGTTCGTTACTCTAACCCCTTCTCCTTTTGCGTGTTCATTCATTCGAATTTTAAATTTTCTTCCAGTTTCGCCCAGATATATCTTATTACATTCCCCACATTTTAATTTGTATACGCTGCTTTTTTCTGTTAATGGAATTTCTTCTGTTTTAGCATTTTTTATATATTCGAATACATTTTTCGTTTTCTTTATTCCTATCTGTATTTCATATTTTTCGAAGCATTTTTGTAACATTTTTGCTTGATATCCTATGTATGTTATTGCTCCTTTATATTTCTTTTCTTCATTTGTTTTTTCTTTTTTGTTCTTTTTTATTTCTTTATTTTCCTCTATTTTCTTAACTATTCTATTAATTATTTTAGGGTTGTAATTATTATTTTTTGCTATTTTTTGTATTTTCTTTAATTCTTTTTGTTTGAGTTCTTCATTTTCTAGATAATTTATAGCTCTATAACAAAATGAATTTAATGCTGCCATTTTATAATTGACTGGATGATATGATTCTTGTGGAATTATTAAATCTGAGTATGTTTCTTTCCTATATATATCGAATTTGAGTTTGTTATCTTCAATTTTTATATTGATATTCAGGAAATTAATTTCTAATCCTCCAATTTCTTCTTGAAATTTTATTGTTTTTTCTATGTTATTTAGTTCTTCCGTAAATTTTTTAAATTCATTTACTTCACCTTCCCAAACTATTAGTATGTCATCTACATACCTGATCCATTTTTTAATTCTTCTTTCTTTATCTATATCTTTTAAAATTTTGATTTCAAAGCTATTCATGAATATCTCTGCCACTAATGGTGAAAGCGGTGATCCCACTGGTAATCCATTTCCTTGTATGTAAAATTTGTTATTAAATCTGAAGTAGTTCTGGCTTAGGCATAATTCTAATCCTTCTATTATTTCGTTTTTCCCTTCTACATCACTTAATTTGTTTTTCTTTATTTCTATTATGAATTTGCTAACTGCTATAATTTTTATTATTCGACTAAGCTTTTCGTCATCACTGACATCTTCAAGTCTTAAACAACTAAACAGTCTTAAATTGTTTTCTATTATGATTGCTTTCCACCGCCCGAAACAAATCCTCCTTTTCTGAAAAATATTTTCTACCTAAAAGACATTAAAAGTTTCATTACAAAAATATTTTAAAAAAAAATTAAAACTATCTGATAGTTGAAATCGCAGTAGTGAAAAAATAGTGGGGTGGTTTTCTTACCTATCTGAGCAGTACAAGACATCTGAGTAGAGGTAAATAACAAGGCATTGTCACCTAAGGATGATAAGAAGCATACACCAGAGGATGGTATCAGTGTATTCTACCATGGGGACGTCACAGTATAGGTAGATAATAACTATGGGATAAGTAGATTATAAGTATAGAATAGCATAGCATAACTATAGTACAAATTTAGACGCTAGTAGGAATTTGATAGATAATTAAATTATTCCTTAGGCTTTCACGGCCGGTGTCATTTGAATTATGCATGATATCCGGGCTGTTTGGCCGTGGTCCCTGGTTTAAAACAAAACCAAACGTTTCGGCAGCTCCACTGGCTGCCATCATCAGTGTTATAATATTCCTGCACTTTGGGTGTCTACGTACAGTCTATACCATAGTACTGTGGGCCTGTACGTAGACACCCAAAGTGCAGGAATTTTATACCACTGATGATGGCAGCCAGTGGAGCTGCCGAAACGTTTGGTTTTGTTTTAAACCAGGGACCACGGCCAAACAGCCCGGATATCATGCATAATTGATAGATAATTGTTTGATTGTGGTTACTGGTACCTAATAATGGCTGGAGTAAAATTAATTTAGTAATTGGTTAGTTTATGGTTAGTTTAGGTATTTATTAGATTATGGTTGGTTTATGGTTAGTTTCGGAATTTGTTAGTTCGTGGTTGGTTTATGGTTCTGAGACGAAACACGTAAATATATACTACTCACATACACATATATATTTATATATAAGTTTCAATCACTTTCTGCTACAGTCCGTTTCTTGATGTATATAATACTTTAATATTTATAACTAGTTATAAATATAAATAGTTATAAATATTAAAGTATTATATATAAGTATGTATGTATGCCTCTTCGTTTGATCCGGCCTGGCATATGTTTCACATCCTGTGACTGACGTCACCTCATCCAAGATCAAGCCGGAAGTCGTGTCCGACCAGTTTCCTTCACAATTTGAGTAACCAGTGACTAAGGCTCCTTACATACAGGCCACTCTGCCGCTCCACTCAGCCGCGGTCATGTGTTGTCCATAGTTTTAAATTGGTACCCTTTTAAACGAGCGTCAGTGACAAGCGACTGTGGCAAGCAGAAGCCCATCCTCGCCACACGTCGCGACGCTTTTTGGCGTTGGAGCATACACACGGACCACATCCATAGATTAACATTTTCAGTGTTCAGAGTAGTGTTGTCGAGGTTGCGCGATTAAACTGCTACTACTTCTTTGACGTATTCTTTACTGTTGGCGATATCGAATTTTGTATAAGATGAGTTTTCCGGGCTGTTTGGCCGTAGTCTGCGGTTTAATGACAAACCAAACGTTTCAACAGCACCACTGTCTTCCATCATCAGTGGAATTCTAAGAAATTCAAGACCTCCTGAACGTAGGTTGTTCTCGTCAGGCCCACAGTACTGTGGTAAAGGCTGACGAGAACTACTTACGTTCAGGATTTCTTATAATTCCGTTGATGATGGCAGCCAGTGGTGCTGTTGAAACGTTTGGTTTGTCATTAAACCGTACACCACGCCAAACAGCCCGGAAAACTCATCTTATACAACTGACACCGGCCGTGAAAGCCTTAGGAATATATCGAATTTTGTTTCGGACCGATTCATAACAGAAGTAGAGCAAAGACCGGCAATTTGGCACTTGAGATTCAATGAGTATAATGATAAGTTGACGAAAGAAAGAGCATGGGAAGAGCTGTGTAGTATTTCCATAGCATGGGAAGAACTTTGAAAAACTTTGTAATATTTTCGTTAATACTATAATAATTCACCTCAATAATTGCAAGGCTCTCTTCAGCACGTATACGTACTTCGTCTTATGTTTGTGGTTTTCTTTTGAATATGAAATTCCAGAAGCTGGCATTGAACGTGTTTTGTGACTTTCAAATAGTTATGAAACTCGGCATTGTCCGCTTTCAGATCCCGCTACCAACAGTACACACGTCATCTGATGCATCCAGAATTGACGTTGTCTACGACGTCGAAGTCTTCGTAAGTGAACAGCACGCGGAATAACAGTCCTTGATTAAAGTGATGTAGAAAGTAAGTAAAACAATTTTCCATCCCTCAGCAAATGGACAGTGGCGTATCTATGCGGTGAACCCATTCACACGGCCAATAAGTGGTAGAGGTGGGCCGATATACGAATAACAAGTATTTTGGAACGATTATTTTTGTGAAAATGATATAACAATGACTTAAAATGTTGAAATGCCTGTTCCGATTCAACGATACCCGAAAAGCCGAAATACCTGTTCCGATTACTCGCGGTTCCGAGTCGCGGGACCGACCCCCTACGCAACTAACGAATAAACGTGTATAAAGTCAGAATTATTGGTGTTGAATACTTGATTCTGCGCATGTGCCGATTGCCATACAAATACGAAACGAAGCAAAACAGCGAGGTTCAGAATATCTCTATGCCAAAGAGACGAAGCTGTTTTTAATAAATAAAAAAAAAATGAATACTGATGTTACATTTATTCTCGTGTGTTATACAGATTTATAATACAGATTAAAAGAAAAAATTATATATTATACTAGTCACCAACTTGGTAAATTTTAAAAAGTGTATTATATTGTGTTATAATCTATACCTATAATACATGTTATACCTATATAACTACAGTGTGTTATTTGAGTGAAGCTAAGTTCTAGTCACTCTGAAAGGCAGAACGGCTGATAGGCCATAAAGTCATTTTTGCTAATGTGATTTCGGAGATGATTTAAACGGAACGGAATAAATAATTTAATATTAAATCTCTGTCAGTTTGTATACTCCTAGTGAAAACTTAAATTAGTATTCCTTAAGGGAGATAGGCCTAACAAGAAGACGGAATTGCTAACAGGAGTAACAAGTGAGAAGGAATTTATCATAATAATTCAAAGGCGAAAACAGCACGCATGTCATTCATATACTGTGGTCAGACATATACTAACTGCTCGACGACAACCTGCGGCAAAAAACTAATGTGGTATGCGTGCATATTGGAAGAATACGACATACGTATCGTATAATCGCACCAGGATTGATCTTTAGTGATGTACTGCTTTGATAATACGTATAGGCCTGACGATTGCCGGTGAAGCAAAAGAGTAGTATACTACAGATAAAGTATAAGACACAGGATTTTTTCCTGTGTAAAACCAAACATTATTTCTTTTAGCTCAGAATCGTATTGTCCACTAAGCGAATGGCAATTATATGTTAAGTATGACATATGATGTATATGGTATTTATTCAGTGACTGTAAAGCGCTATATGTTGTTTATATACACCTTGAAAAAGCATTTGACAGAGTTCAATGGGGAAGACTATTGGATATTTTGAGGGACAATGGGGTAGATTGGAAGGCGAGACGGTTAATTCGTAATCTGTCCCTTGGACAGAAAGTGAGTGCGCAAATCGGAAAGGAGAGTTCAGACGAAATTTAAAATTGGAAAAAAAGTAAGGCAAGGCTGCTGTATGTCCCAAAATTATTTATCATGTATCTTGATGACTTGACTAGGAAGTGCTTTGACAAAACAAGAGGTGTAAATGTCAGTGGAAGAAGAATTGAATGTATGGCTGTTTAGCAGAAAAGGAAGATACAATAAATGAATTGATAAGAAATTTAAATTTATTATGCCAGAATATGGAATAAGGATTAATAAAGAAAAAAATAAGGGTATGGTCATTAGCAGAGGAGAAAAAAGGGCAAACATAAAGATAGGGCAAGACAAAATACCACAGGTGGAGTTGTTTAAATATCTTAAAGGAAGCTTGATAAGTGAAGATATGTCCTGCACTCGTGAAATTAGGTCAAGAATTGCTATAGAAAAAGAGACATTTAATGGGAAGAAAAGACTGCTTTGTGGCAAAATAATAAGAATATAAGAAAAAGGTTGGCCAAATGTTATGTGTGGAGCATTGCTTTATATGGTTCAGAGACAAGTACACTGAGGAAGGAGGATGAGAAAAGATTAGAAACATGTAAGCTGTGGGTTTGGCAAACAATGGAAAAATTGAGGTGGGTTGATAAAGTAAGGAATGATGAAGTTTTGAGAAGAAACGGGGAGACAGAAGACTCCTGAAGTAATAGAAAATAGAAAAATAAATTGGTTAGGTCATTGTTTAAGAAGAGTCTTCTTGCCTACAACGGCCATGGAGGGTGTCATAGAAGGCAAAAAAAGAAGAGGGCGTAGAAGAATGAAGTTAATAGATAGCATTAAAATCAGAGGCTGTTACGAAGAAACGAAAAGACTGGCATACGACAGGACAGCTTGGACAACTGAAGGCCTTCCTCACGGCAGAACATCAAATAATTCATTGACTAGTTTTATACGATTACACGTCAATAGTAATATTATTAAACTGGAATTAATTTAAAATGGCTTCACGTTCGTTTAGAGCTTGTGATGGAGTTACTTCTGAGATTACAAAGACATTTTGCAGAAAAGTTGTGGTATTCGAGTGAATACAGTGTACATGATAGAGAATACGAGCTTACCTTCGGTCCCTTCTCCGTTGCATTAATAATTGTTTCATTAACAAGTGTTGTATTAACAAGTGTTGCTTTAATAAGTGCTGCATTACTCAGTGTCGCATTATCAAATGTTGCGTTAACTGTATTGTTTATACTGTACTGAACTGTACTGCACCTGATGTAAACGTTTGATGTTATGAAATAATAAAAAAACCTGAAAACTATCATCTTCATATTTGGTTAAATGAAAAGAAAATTTGTAACTGTTTACACAGTGATACTCTACAGAACAGCAACGGTGATAAACCGCGAGAGCCGACGTTTAGCAGCTTTATATACAGTTATATACAATAAGTAATAATTGATACCGTGACAACATTAAATCCCTCATATTAATAAAGCTAAATGTTGTTTCTATATATTTTAATTGCCAGTATAATAAATTTTTATTTTGAACTGACCACAAACATTATAATTAACGACGTTTTATCTAAATTTCTATTTGTATAAATTGTAAACAGTGTAATAATGATCTGTTGAAATATAGTATACACAATTAATGGCAGTCTTTTGTAACTAAAATAAACTCAAATTTTTACAGTTTTTCAAACAAAGAAAATAATTTTTTCGCCCTCGTAACATACGTAATACATACAAACTATTGCTTGCATATTACAATACTTTCTCGTTCCACTGTTTCCAAACGATGTCGATGTGTCCCGCTTTCTCCTTCATTTTCACTTCTAATTTTCATCATCATCATCATCTTCATCATTAGAAGAACAGACTTTTGCAAAACAGATTGTGTATTTTGAAGTACAATCAAGTGGTCAGCAAGCAACAGCACATTCAGATATCTGTCTCGTGATAACACATAAATAACTGTATAAATAATAATGTAGCCAGAATCTTGAATAACTCATTTGCCCTGAGGAGAACGGGGAGTCCAACCTTCAACCTCACCCCCGGAGAAGATAGTATTATCTACCCAGGAGAAACTGATCTCAAACAATCCCCCCACCCATTAGGAGCAACTGTTAGTTGCGCCACTGGTCTGCGTATTCGGCAGAGGATATGAACACTGATCGTTGAAGTCAGCAACGTTTTACGTCTAAAATCCACTATGTCACTTTACAATAAGGTTATATAGCCACTCCGTCAATTAGCTAAACAGCGTGATCCTGTGGTAGGGACTATTTCAGATTGTCACAGTCTTCAAATACATCGACCAGGAAGATTCAATAACATAACCGGACCAAGCAGATTAAACGAAAAATAGCCTAAACTATTAAGAGTAAAAGAGAAATTGTCATATACTCACCGACTACCAAACACGCAAATGCCTAATCGCGTCAAGAATGAGTAGTTAAGAAAACAAGAAAAAATCTCTTATGTGTTGTAGGTTACAAAACAGATTTGATGCTTCAGTCTGATTATTTTGTTTTTACTGGCAAAGCATGCGACTCTTTGTCGTAAGCTCACAAGGCATTAGAAGCGTGCGCTGCAGACCAACGGCCACTCTGCTGGGGAGTTGTCAAGAGCAGTCCGGCCGAGAAGATCTGAGGCGCCGGACCTATCGGTGTTCCAGGAGTTTGTCGGCTCGTCGGTCTTGCCGTACATCAAGGGAGTGACCGACCGCATAGGCAGACTGTTGTCGAGGCATGGCGTCCGCGCGAACTACAAGCCGATAAGGAAAATCCCGGAGATTTCGGTAATCGCCTGAGGTCGGTAAAGGACGCAAGAGACCCACTGTAGTCGTGCGGCGTGTACTGAGTGACCAAGACTATATATACCGCGAAGCGTAGCGTACGGACCCGCGTTGGTCGAGAGAGCCGCTGTTGTCGTTGTCGTCTGCGCCTTGAACTGGTAAGAGGACTGAGTGAGTTAGGAATCAGGCTAGATATCACGGAAACCACATGAAATGAGGATGCAATGATGGTGTTTAATGAGGTAACTACTAGGATGTGGAGGATTAGTGATAGTGAGGATTAGGGTGGAGCAACAGATACATATAGTGGATTAAGTGCAATAGGGAAAGGCAAGCAACAATAAGTAGACAACAAGAAGAAGTACGAGAAAATAAAAGTATGAAGGAGTCCAACACATAAGCGCCCATTGACTTCGTAAAAGCAAGAGCCTAATGAAGTCCGGAAGAATTAAAACAATAAAACCACATTACCAAAGGGCCTACCAATGCCCCGGGTGTGCAGACCCGAAATGGTGGCGAAAACTACCTCTGGTAGGTACCCCAGAATGGGGGGACCGAAGCATTGTTAATGGGTGCCTGGTCAGGGCGTGCCCTGGCCTTGCTAAAACAACTCCTCGAGGGTCGACGAGCCCCGTAGTCAGGGTAAGCCCTGTCTGCGCCCCGACCTGCATTGGGGGTGGGTCCGGGCTAACCAGGGTGCATTCCCGATGTACTGGGTTGGACTCGAGGTTGGTCTGTGGTTTCGGCATTGGGTGTCGACTCTGTGTCCGCCGTGTTCGGTGGAGATGGATGCACCTATCTGCTGTTAAATCCTATGTAGCGGATATTCCGTTACTCACGGAGGGTTAGAGCTGCACCGCTCAAACCCAAGGGTACTGACCACACCATCGTCAGGCGCCTCATCAGCGTTCAGAACAATAGACCTCCAGCTCGACGGAGAGCCGGAGACGGTATAAGCAGAGGCTTGGAACTTCTCCGTTGTCCTTAGAGCTTCTGTCGTGTGCGCAAGCCGGAGAAGTCCGCAGTCGGCGAGCATGCTTTCTACAACGCTGACCATCGGGTGTTGTTCGAGGAGACCAAGGTCTTGTCTTCTGTCCGCTGTTATTATCCTCGCCTGCACAGAGAGTCGGTTGAGATGTATAGGCATTCCAGAACGTCGGCGTGGCGAAAGCCTGGCATTAAGTAGGATGTGGCATGGTGTACTGAACGATCCTGTGATTGGCTGAGATCTGGTGACCGAGGTTATTTAGGTAACTTCGTGTTACCGGGCGCCTGTTGCTCTAAAAAGTTGTCGGGTATCGTTCGGCCGAGATCCGCCGTAACTGTTTCGCAACACTCTGTCGCTGTTGCAGACCTGAAGAAGATCGCAGAGAGTGGGACCGAAACGCTGCCGACGAGGTCGCCGTTACCATAGCAACTAACCACGGCCTAACGGCACGGTGTTTAATCATTCTGCTTTTTAAACAGCTTTGCGTATTTAAGAGTTATTATGATGTAAGTGAGGCAGAGAAGCGTCGAAATATGTAAACCGTTGGGAAACAACCCTTGTTTTAATCAGTGCGCGCAGTTAAGTAGTGTTGAAGGGGATCAGATGTTGGGGGTTGGGAGTACTTAATAAGGGTTGTGCTGTACTCTCTATAGCTAACCACGACTATAGTTGGGCCTGGTTACACTAAAACCTGAGTTATCTCCTCGCTTGTGTAACTGATGTCAAACGATAAAACAATTTTGTACCAAAAGACTCTATTAACTGTTCCGATATCATTGACTATATAGGATACGTTATCAGTTTTTGTCTACTTGAAGTCTGCGGTGTTCAAATGAGTTATTGTTACATATTAGAGAACATTCTACGTGTTTGTCGGCTATTCCAGTGGAACCAGCTGTAATGATGTGTGCGTACGTGATTCTTAACATACGTTAACGAGATTGTTCCAGACGACGACAGCTGATTATTTAAACAACGACAGCTGCCGCTTAGAGTCAGCCTTACGTCGGCGATTACTCAGTTGAGTTTTAGTGACGATTTATTCCATTGTGGCGAAGTGTTATGTGCTTTATCATTGTGCGAGACTCTACTACTTGACATTGTTGCAAGAGACTATCTTTTGATTACGAACAGTTTAATTGTGGAAATTAAAACTGGTTATTAGTGATTTCATTGGCGTGCCTTGTATTTTGTTTTTCCACTGTACCATACGACGATCAAGGACACCGTCGTAACAATATTTTATTTTGACTAGCGAAGCGAATTCTTAAGGACCCAAAATCGATTTTTTTTTTTTTTTTTTTTTTTTTTTAATCTTCAGTATTTTCTGATTAATTTGATACTGATGTAAATACGCATTATAATAAATTTTTATCATTTTAAAAAGAAAAAATTCTATCAACATCTATCAAAAGTTCCGATAATATTACAGCTTTTTAAATATCTGTTAAACACTTAATAACAAATCGTAGAGACGTGCGGTTTTTACCATTTTAAAGAGAAAATTTGCGTTTACAAAGGAAAATTTTGTATTAAAAATTTGCAAATGGTTACAAGCCCATATATTTGCAGATCTTAGTTATCCTAATTTGTAAAAAAAAAGTCTTCATGGTAGTAGACCGAATGCAAACGATTCAATAAATCATTTGATTCAAATAGATTGCCAAAAAATAAATTCGTTTGACTGGATACTTTGGTTTCGGGTATACATGATGCTGTGTTGACCTTCAACGAATGTAATATAAGCAAGTTTCAAATCTGACAAAAATTAGGGATCAAACCAGGATCAAATATGGTTGAGAGTAATGAAAAAAATTAACTTGCAACGAATACTTGAGGTAGAGACAGCAGTAGATGAATTGATGAAAAAGGTTAGACAGTTTGTGACGATTTAAAAGGAATTTAAATAGCACAAAATAATTTTTTATTCAAAATAACATGTGAGAAATATTTAACCCTCCCCTATGTACTTATATGCATGTATCAACTTGTAAAAATCTAGTACGGACATGAAAATTACTCTGTATTGAAGCGAAAATTAATAATTATTATAATTAAATAAAAAGACGTGATAATAATAATCGAAATACCTAACTCAATAAAGAAAATGTAGGATTATTAATAGTAGTTAATTAGTATGATAATAATAATAATAAAGTACGAACTACTTTTCTCTCTCCGCGTGTACTGCTCCCTCTTCCCTACTAACCGCCGCAAAACCAGCCCCAGTCGAGCCAGAATCTCAGACAAGGTAACAGCTTTACCATGTGTCGTGAAGAAAAACGTGTGACTATATAAAAAAAAGCAAGCGATGTAACTGAAAGTAATCTTTCGTGGTGACAGACTCCACAAGAAATTGAAAGGTGGTGAAAAGTAAAACGAGTTATGTAGTTGAAATGTAGTGAAATAACTAAAAGTAACTATCTTAGCCGACACATCTCTTTAAAAAGAAACGAAATGTTTAAATTGTAAAGTATGTTCTATCCAAATATTAAAGAGTAATATTAGTGCAGTTAAAAGTAAAATGTAAATATCGGTATGGAGAACCATACATGACTTCCATATTCTAAGATTTATATTTACACGAAATAACGTGAATTGTGTGTGTGTGTGTGTGTGTGTGTGTGTGTGTGTGTGTGTGTGTGTGTGTGTGTGTGTGTGTGTGTGTGTGTGTGTGTGTGTGTGTGTGTGTGTGTGTGTGTGTGTGTGTGTGTGTGTGTGTGTGTGTGTGTGTGTGTGTGTGTGTGTGTGTGTGTGTGTGTGTGTGTCTTACCTGCCCTTTATTGCTGTATTAAATGAAAAATATTATATTACATTAAAATGAAAAAATTATAATTTTATTGCCTGGCAACAAAATTATTTTATTTTCAACAATTACCATTGTTTGAAAAAGTTTAAATGAATTTTCAAGTACTTTACTCTTGTTAAAACGTAAAAGGTTGCATGTAAACTACCCCTTCCCCTCAACCGATCTTCACCAAAATCTAAAGGCCTTGAGTCCTCTACAATTCACTGATGTATGCAAAAAATTATTTGATTCTGTTTGAATTTGCGGCAGTTATCGTTTGCCATAGAAAATACGCTTGATAAAAAATGTTGCAGGTAAACTACCCCTTCCCCTCAACCGATCTTCACCAAAAACAATAGGTCTTGAGTACTCTACAAATCAGGGTTGTATGCAGAAAATTATTTGATTCTGTTTGAATTTGCGGCAGTTATCGTTTGCCATAGAAAATACCCTTGTTAAAAAAACGTTGTAGGTAAACTACCCCTTTCCCTTAACCGATCTTCACCAAAAACAATAAGTCTTGAGAACTCTACAATTCAGGGCTGTATGCGAAACATTATTTGATTCTGTTTGAATTTGCGGCTGTTATCGTTTGCCATAGGAAATACCCTTGTTAAAACATAAAACGTTACAGGTAAACTACCCCTTTCCCTTAACCGATCTTCACCAAAAACAATAGGTCTTGAGACCTCTACAATTCAGGGCTGTATGCGAAACATTATTTGATTCTGTTTGAATTTGCGGCTGTTATCGTTTGCCAAAAAAAAATTTCCCTTGATAAAAAAAAAACCGTTGCAGGTAAACTACCCCTTTCCTTCAACCGATCTTCACCAAAAACAATAGATCGTGAGTACTCTACAAATCAGGACTGTATGCAAAAAATTATTTGATTCTGTTTGAATTTGCGGCAGTTATCGTTTGCCATAGAAAAAAATCACAGACACACAGACACACACACAGACACTTTTCGGAAAACGACTTTTTTTCATGTTTTGAGTGTAGTAGAAGCAGAATCTGCAATAATCTCGAACACGATTTTTTTTGCCATCATCATACTTCCATTCCTTAAGGAATATGGAAGTAAAAAGGTGAACACCGTACATCAGGAGTGAAGCAACGACAACCTCACGAGCTCCAGGTAACAGAATCCTTTCGTCATGATCGCAACTTAGAATCTACAAAATAAATGGAGGCACCCGAACGACAACGTAGAACTTCCAGGAAACCCCACTGAAGAGTAACAACAAGAGAATCTGCCGCCGATACACACTATATCAAGGTGAAACCAAACCATTATATTTCTAACAATGGCAACAAAAACATAACATTTTTGCCAAGACTTATTCTAATCATGTAAATGTTAACATAATAATGTCTGTAATTACAATAATGAAATTTAGTCAAATTTAGTCATCACCCACCCGCACATCTCCGACAAAACAAAAGTCAGATTACTTGACGACGCCGGCGGGCATGGCCATAGAGCCCTCCTAGTCACGTCACTTACTACAAGGACACCCTACAGTAACTGCAGGGCCCCGCGCTGGAATTTTAAGAAGGCAAATTGGGCGAAATTCCGCACACTTATGTGAAGCTCTTTACCTCACGTTAGTATCACTCTCCTGAGAAGACTATCGAGGCGGTAAATAAAACATTGCTCGACTGTGCTCTCCAATATATACCCCGTGGACAGCAAAAAAAAAATTCCAACCCTTTTGGAGCTCTACTCTGTCCTACTTGAAGGGAAAACGAGACCACTGCCGCCGCACAGCCGAACGGACGAGAGCAACTGAAGACCTCATCTCCCTCAGGAGACACCAAGCCAGGCTGCACGCAGAAATAAAGAGTGCTAAGCGCTCTGCCTTCAAGACTTTTATAGCCAAACTTGACTTTAGGAATAACGGCACCCAAGCCCACAAATATATCTCACGGCTTAATAACGACAACCCGCCAAAGGCACAACAACCATTGCTCTGTGCCAACCGCCCACTCACCGATCCCTCAGACATCGCCAATGCCTTATGCAAGCACTATGCGAATATAAGCCGAGCACACGGAGATAAAGTCATAACCAGAACTCTGCTAAAACGACCCTCGGCTACATGTTTAGATAAGAAAACCCAAGACCTCTCCTATGATCCTTTTACTATTGTTGAGCTAGAAAATGCCCTTGTGCAAACCAAAGAAAAGAAGTCTGCTGGCGTGGACGAAATTTCCCCCGAATTCCTCACACACATGGGCAATACAGCCAAGAAAACCGTGCTAGCCGCCATCAATTTGACATGGGAAAAACACGTGCCCCACATATGGAAGAAGGCCGAAATCATCCCTATCCTAAAAAACAGAAAACAAGCAGACTCAGCAGAAAGCTACAGGCCTATCTCCCTGACGAGCGTCCTGTGTAAACTAGCAGAAAAGATGATCACAAACCGTTTGAATCAACTAGTTGAGGCTAAACAAATTGTTGACCACGGCCAAGCCGGATTCCGCAGACACCGCAGCACGATGGATCACGTAACCAATTTCACACAACACGTCAAAGACGGGTTCCACAGGAAAATGTCAACGTTAGCAGTGCTAGTCGATATAAAAGCTGCATATGATACGGTATGGAAACCCATGCTCATCCATAAGCTGGCCATACACGGAATATCTGGCAAACTATTCAAATGGATTAAGTCGTTTTTGTCCCAAAGACAAATCCGAGTCCGATATTCAAATTACACATCGAAATTTCGCATCCAACAGCAAGGACTAGCCCAAGGAGCAGTGCTGAGCTGTTTAATATCATGATCGACGACATTCTCGAAGCAGTAAGAAGTGTGCCAGGCGTCAAAGCGCTCCTCTATGCGGACGACCTTCTCATCTGGGCAACCAGTGGAAACACACTGTCACTTGAGGCGTGCCTGAACGAGACCTTAATAAAACTCGAGATGTGGGCAAAGCGAAACGCAATGACAGTAAATTCTGGCAAAACCACCTTTCAACTGTTCTCTCTCTCTACAAAAATACCGCCAATTAGCCTATTTTACAGCGGGACAGCGCTGAAAGAAAGCGCCATTTCTAAATACCTGGGAGTACAATTGGATAGCCGCTTAACGTGGAAACCTCATGTGGACCAAAGCGCGGAAAGGGCTTTAAAAAGAACACGACTACTAAAGAGATTGACAGCCACTAAGTGGGGAGCTAACCAAGATGTCCTAAAGACTACCTATAAAGCATATATTAGACCCATGCTAGAATATGGAAGCGAAGTCACCGTCACAGCAAGCGCCAGCGTACAAAACAAACTCGCTCTCGCACAAAATACAGCCCTAAGAGTAATAACAGGCGCTGCAAAATCCACCCCCATCGAGGCCATGGAGGCACAAACCCAGATAGAACCATTACAGTCATATAGAGAAAGGTCAGCACTGCGATTCTGGGAGCGCTCCAGGCGTGTCTACAAGCGTCTATGGAACGACTACCGACAACCTACTCCCAGGCTAAAGACACAAATAACCCCATTAACCATGTACAAAAACATAGCCGAAAAATACGATATTGCCCTCACAGAAACAGCGCCGCTGAAGTCCATCAGGACTTCTTCAGTCTCTTACCCCAAGCCAGCTACCGTCTTAAGAACCACTCAGCACCTAAACATGCATCCACAGATTTAGAACTAAAGCAATCAGCTTTGCAAACCATCCACGAAGATTATCCCGAGCAAGAGTGGATCCATATCTACACTGACGGCTCATCAATTCCGGGCAATGGAAAAAC
The DNA here is from genome assembly GCA_034769895.1 of Magicicada septendecula. Lineage (NCBI taxonomy): Eukaryota > Metazoa > Arthropoda > Insecta > Hemiptera > Cicadidae > Magicicada > Magicicada septendecula. The sequence goes on along the minus strand of CM068368.1, from coordinate 26,209,288 downwards.
AGGAGCTGGGTACTATAGCCGCCTTTTCCAAGGACACTTAGCCGTGGGCAGCCCCCTTAGTAACTACGATGGGGAAATCGAAGCAGTTCACGCTGCCGTTGATGAACTGGAAAAAATCACTCCCCCTTCAAAAGCCGTGCTCCTAGTCGACTCGCAGGCCGCAATACGCAGTCTATCACGGAACTCTCAAACCGACTGCCAAAGGACTATCGACTGTAGAAGGAAACTGGAGACCCTGGCGAGCCGAGGGTGGATCCTAAAACTCCAATGGATACCCAGTCATGTCAACATCTGGGGCAACGAGGAGGCCGATAAACTGCCCAAGCAAGGCACAACCCTACCCCAGCCTACCCGCCCGCAGTCCCTACAATATTCCAAAGCTCAAACAAACTCTGCCGTCAGCATGTGGAATAAGCGAAGACTGTCTGAGGCGGCCGCCGGTAAAAAATAGGAAAGCCTCGTCACCGACGGTCCAATCAACCCCAACCTCCCTCGTGCAGTGTGTGTCGCCAACTTCCGACTAAAAACCGGACACGACTATCTCGCTTCACATCTGCACCACCTCCACGCGCTGCCAACCCCTGAGTGCCAGCTGTGCGGCCACGCGACGATGGACGCCGACCATCTGAGAGACTGCCCGGCCTTGGACCACACCCCGTCCAACGAGGACACCGAGATCGCCGAAGCCCGACGCTACTGGTCAGCACGTCGCCTAATGGCTCAACAGCCAAGGGTGGGCGTTGGCTAGTAAGTAGTAAGTAAGTCAGCAAAAACAGACATGTTTTAAAACAGCTGATTTCGTGTGTCAAATTCTGTAGTGTTTTACAGTTGTCTCCAAGAGTTCATAACGAATGAGCATCGTCTACAAATCCAGGGGTATACAAAGGCTTAATTAATTTTACTGCGGAGCTGGATTCTGCAATGAAAGACCACTTAGAATCGGCCACAGTATTCAAAGGTACATAGAAAATAATACAGAATGATATATTGGACTGTATGCTTAGTGTCTGCAGGGAAGAAATAGAAAAGTCGATAAAAGCTTCTGAATTTGTGACAATCGAATGTGAGGAGACAACTGATGTGAGAAACCACTGTCAAATGGTATTATTTTTTAACTACGTGTTTAAGGGGTCGGTGTACGAAAGGTTTTGGGGATTTCTCAGTCCTGAAGGTACTTGTGCAGAAAGATTAGCAAAGTGCATAATGAACAATATCTATCCCCTTCTTCACACGTCAAAGGAAATGTTAATAGCTCAGACTTATGTTGGCACTAATGTTATGTGTGGTTCTATTGGAGGTGTAAAGGCAAAAATTAGAGAAGTGTATCCGTTCACATGTTTTGTACACTGTTACGCTCATGAACTTAATTTGCTATTAGAAAAAGCAACAAGTGTAAACAACAAAGTTAGAGTTTTTTCTCAAATCTCTCTGCCATTCCAGCATTTTTTTCACACTCATCTCTACGAACGGACCTTTTGAAGGAAGTAGTGCAAGCCAGGTTACCCAGAGTTTCTATAACAAGATGGAATTACAACATTCGTACAGTCAACGTTGTGTACGAAAACCGATATAAGTTGGAGGAATGTTTCGAAGTTCTTGAAGAAAAGTGTACAAACAGACTCACAGTTAATGAGACAAGTGGTCACAGAACGGCTCTTTAGGACCAAAATTTCATGTTCTGGCTAACTTTTTTCCATAGAATTCTATCCCATCTGGACATAGTACTGTACCAACAACTACAGAGTAGGAACAAAGACAGTGTAATGTGGCAAAGTGACATCGGAATTTTTGAAAATGAGATGTAGAGAGGGAGAAAGTAAATGAAATAGAAACACAAATAAATGAGGAGTTCCCTGAGGAACCAAGTGACTTATTTCCACTTGTTTCTACAAACTTTCCGGAAGAAAAATTCAAGCAAGTGATTCAACATTACCCTTCCTTACAAGAAAACAAACTTCGGAGTGAATTAGAACTATTATACAGACGGCATGATTTTAATATTAAAGGCGCAATAAAACTTCTTAACTTTATAGAAGAAAACAATCTTACGTCAGTTTTCAAAGAAGTGTCAAAACTTCCGAAAATTATCATAACTACCCCATGACAAGTGCCGAACCTGAGAGCTGCTTTACGACTCTGAAAAGGCTAAACACTTTCTTGAGAAGTACAATGAAAAACGATAGACTGAATGCCCTTGCGATGTTATCTATCAACAAAGAACTTGTTAAAGAAATGAAGGACTCTGATGCTAGAAAAGTTCGTTAATTTAAAGGGAAGGCGAATGGACTTTGTATATAAATAAAGGGTCTGTTTAAAGTGTAGGTATCATAGAAATAATATAATCTAAATATAGTATATTACTTTTTTTGTGGAAACAGCATAGACATTTTTGTGGACAGTTTGTGGTTATGTTTATTAATAAAACTGCTGACTCTCTACAACAGCTCACAATATTTGAGGTGAGATCAAATTTTTAAATAATCGATGCATGCTGCATGTGTTACTATTCTTATTTTATTAATGAATTATGTGATCAAATATTGGCGACATTTCTATTGTGCGTTAAATTCTATATTGACAAATAATTAAGGAGCCTAAAGGTCGCGCCCTCCAGCCTCTTAAGTCACGAGCCGCCACTGATCTATACTACTATTATTATAAACAGGTAAGATCTTTTTCATTGCCCGAGATAAGTTTAGAAACCGCTGATCAGATTTATAAAATTCTTTCACCACATTGTTCCGTGAAGTTTGAGGATGGTTAGAACAATTTTCAATAACAAAGCCTTAAGACGGTAACGCGTCATGAAGTTTCTTTTTTAATTTACGTGTAGTGAAACTTTCGGCATCTAAGAAACTTTTTCGTTTTGTGAGAGTGTATAGTGCAGCGAATGAAATTTAGAAAAAATTTTTAATTTTATTTTGATTTTAGTTTCAATAAAATCCTGCTTTTCGTTTTCGAGATATTGGCGGTTTTGTAAGAAATTTAGTTGGTTGGCACGCGCAGCAATGAGCATTAACGCTGCTAGTACAGTATAAACTACTGTATTTCTTATCATTACGGTTTTTCTTAGTATTAAACGTTATCTTAATGTAATCATATTTTAATATTTATTATATTATTACCATTGTTATACTTTTAAATCGTTTTGTTATTTTTAATTGTTTGTAGGTTTTTTGTTTTTATATTACATTTAGTTTTTGATTCGCTAATTTTTATTCTACTACTAAGTAACTTACTAAATTACATTTATTATAGTGTGTGTGTGTGTGTGCGCGCGCGCGCGCACTAGCGTGAGAGTGAGACAGAGAGGCGAGCGTATGTTTGCTAGGCATTTGTAAATAATATCAATATCAACTATCAATATCAATATCAATACATCAAATAGATATTATCCTCAAAATAATTATTTATACTGGAATTTCAAAATCGATTTTTTGAATGATCACAATAATGTTTTTATAAACACTGTTTGGTGAGAAGAGGCAAAAATTAATAAAACTCAGAAGGCATTTCTGAAATATATTTTATTCCGCGTATGTGCTCATTTATCCAAGGATCACTGTAAAGCGCATGAGTGCTGATAGAACAGTATAAACCATTTCTTATATTTTAATATTTATTATATTATTTTATTTAATAATAAAAATTTCAATTTTAATGTAGTGCCTTAATACCTGTAATTTAAAATGTTACATAGCAAATCCAAAGAGATTGCCTGCATTCGCTGCTTTGTTGTGGTGTATCCGTTTTCTGGATGAACACAATGATGTTTTAATAAACACCGTTTGGTGAGACAAAGTAAATTTAATAAATCTCAGTAGGCATTTCTGAAATACATTTTATTGTGCGTATTTTTCTAAGGATCGCTTCGCCTGATGTTAAAACAATAAAAAATACTTTTTTCTTTACTAATCGAAAAGATAGGAAAATGAGTTTCTAACTTACGATAAACTGAAACATACATATAAATATGTATATAGTGCTGGATATGTGATAGTCCAGTGGTCACGTACTGTGATTAATAGACTTTTGCGCTCACTTATGTGACCACCACGCTACTGATATTTTAACTTATTTTTCATAAATATAAGTTATTTTATTTTTAACTTATTTAACATATTTTTCGTTAGCACAGTAAAACATGTTTATTGCCTACAGAAATTTAGAATATCTACCTACGTTTAAATATCTCTGATTTTGTACATAAATTTAACAGCAAATTTATTATCTTAATACATTCTAATAAAGAGCAACATATTCTCACATTACCTTATTTCCGCTAGTAACATAATAGCTGTTATCGCAGGTCGTAACCTAATCTTTAGGTTATCACAGGCTATAATCAGCGCGGTAAAATGTTCGGACGTCTTCGGTAGAATTCGTAGCACAGTCAGCTAGGCTCCCCACGATGCTAGCCTTACGGCTCGATCATAAAGCTGTTCCATCGCGTAGAAACTAATAAGGATAAATGTGCACAGTGTGACGTCTACTACGCTGTTATTTCTCAACAGCATTTCATTATCATCGTTCCTTTGCATCTTTGGTTTGTTATTATTGTTTGGTGTTCTGCCCTAAGCCAGGTCTTCAAATGGTAAAAGCTCTCCAAGCTGTCCTATCGTATGCCAGTCTTATCGTTTCTTCGTAACACCCTCCGATTTTAATGCTATTTATTAACTTCATTGTTATATGCCCTCTTCTTTTTTCTCCTTCTATAACACCCCCCATGGCAGTCTCTTTTTAAACAATGACTTAACCACTTCCTTTTCCTATTAGCTTCAGGGCTCTTCTCTCTTCCACTGTTCTTTTTAAAACTTTATCATTTGGTTAGTAATGGACAAAAAATCGTGCTGTGGGAAGCGGCTAGCCTTCGAAAGTCGGCACCTTTTATCCACACCCTCTCTAATTTAGATTACATTAAATTAAATCAGATTAGTATATAAGTCTACTAAAGTGGGGTAACGTCTGCAGTACTTTACGATATTGATTAGAGATTAGAAGCTGTTACGTAAAAAAAGACAGCTTTTCCAAAAACCATTGCATCACTCCATTTCCTGAAACGTGACACAGGATCATCATTTGAGTCAGCGTCATTATTGATAATAAGACTGTCCACAACGACGTCGGTAATGTGAACCAGTTCCCAGAGCTTATCTTTTTCCTTGATTATAGGCTCGATACAATGACGCCACTTGTCCCCAATGAAGTCTTAAAACGAAGTGCCCCGATTTAAGTGGTAAGATAACACTCACACGATTACACAGACATCCTGCACATTCGCGTAATACGTACATTACTGTGTGAACAGTGTCAACGCTCTGACCAAACGGAAATAGTAGGCCTATAAACGTCAACAGTTCATTAACTCAACCTGTTTTCTTTTAAAACAGTTGTTTTTTCAACGAAAAATTCATATTTTTCTACGTCGATTGAAGATTAGCAGCTGTCTCGTAAAAACAAGACAGCTTTTCCAAAAATCTGGCTCTCCGTTTCGTGGTGAACTTTGCACTTGTGAGCAAGCTGCGTACGAGGGTCATTGTCACGCCTCGCGTTTAACGTTCAGCGAGATTATTTCCACTCCCCCTTTTAAGTCGCATTTGTTGTATAAAATCCTACAATATTTCATTCGACCCATACGTCGCTTAATAGCCTTTCACCAGTGATCCTAAATTTTGTTTGGTTTACGTCATCTTTTAATATTTATCACGTGTTTGTCTACAAAAAAATCGTGCATTGCGCTTACAAGGACGTTGATACGGCCTGTTGTAGTTCGTCAATCTGCCGCTTGTTTCTCACACGAAGCGCTCCGAGTTATTTTTTATGACTGTCACAACGTAGGCCCAGCTTTATTACCCTCAAGCCAAGGTTGTCTACAGTTTGTCAACGACAATCTATGAACTACATAACATGCATGATAACACCGTACAGAAGACCCATGTTAACGCATACGCTGGTGTCTACTGACACGGTGACTACTGAAAATCCCCTATTTCGTGACAATGAAACCTCACTTTGGGTAAAGTGTAATTCGTGTTGTTCATTGACCGAGTGAGGCGAGTTCTCAGCTTTAACTCGACCGTTTAGTATTTGTCTGTCTGCCCATCTATTTGTGGTATGCGTCACGATAACGTTTGAACGGATTAACCGTTAACCGATTTTTGCCAGTCAACATGTATGTTTCAAAATATTTTCTATTTCTAAAACTGTGTTTATTCTCAATCACTCTTGTAAGTTACTGTTATGTTTTTATTATAATGAAGTTTCAGATGTTTTTTTGACATTATTTGTTATGCTATTGCGTGCACTCTAAATTTCATTGGCCTGAGGTTCGCAACTGATTTGTCTAACCAAAACGGAATCAATAATTTAATATTAAATCTAGTTCGGTTTGTTTACTCCTAGTGAAAATTTAAATTAGTAGTCATAAAGGGAAAGAGGCCTATAAAGTCTATTGTTTCTTATTTTCTTTTAAACAGCAACAGCATAATAAAGTGACACTGTAAAGTAACATTGTTAATACTTTTAGTTTCACTTTATTTCTAATAACAAATTGCATAATACAGGAACATATTTTTTGGAACGGTTTCGTTTGTACCTGTTATTATCAGATACTAGTTTAGCACACCTCTAGGTCTACATTATATTACAATATTGATTAAATATTATAATGTGAGACATATCAATATAAGCTTCGAGGCGGCTGCGGTATTGTAAAGTTTGTAACTGCAGACGTTAACAAACTTTAGTAGACCTTTATAATAATGTGATTTAATTTAATGTACCGATAATCTAAATTAGAGTGGACAAAAGGTGGGTAGCCGGTTCCCACAGCACGACTTTTTTTCATTATTAACCAAAGATGCCAAGGAACGATGATTATAAATTGCTGTTGAGAAATAAAAGCGTAGATGTCACACTGTGCACATTTATCCTTATTAGTGTCTAGGGATGAGCATCACAAAAAAAATTAAACCTGGTAGTCGTGGGACTACCGGTAGACATGGAATTATGGGCAGACTTGTGCTTTGGGAAGGAGTGAAGGGTTGGTTAAATAAACAGCTTAATAAAGTTAATAAAGTGCTTAGAGAATTCCTCGTCGACTCCTTTGAAGCGGCGACTTGGACCGGGCTGTTCTGCGCAGAGCATCGAGGGTCCAATGTTGTCGAAGCACAAGTTATTAATGTTCTCATCGTCTGTTTTCTTGCTAGCTAGCCGTACGCTCGATCTGAGTCGCTTTGGGGGCACGCCGGATGACCCAGGTATCGGAGATGCGGGCCGCTTGGGCGCTGACGGGGTTTCGTCAATCTTCCAATGGTTCCCATTTTCTAAGTTCTCGGCCGATTTCTTTGATTTTAGTCTCAAACGATAGGCCTGTTGACGCTCTGCATAGGATTTGCCGGTTTTCGGTTAGAAATTTTTGGTTCGAGTTATATCGCGATTTTTAGGTCCAGGCATTTCAAATTTTTGAGTTCAAATGTTATTATTTTCTGTGAGTGCTTCTGGTACTCGGAATTGGTGTTATTGGAGAGATTTAGTTCTGAGGATCACAACGCACTTTGTATTTTCGCGATCGGACTTGTAGTTCCCGAGATATTTAAGTTTTAGTGGAGCAATTTAGAAATTTTCGGCGCAAAAACCCCTCACGCAGACAAAGCCTAGAGGCGACTGAAGTCAGTTGTCAAAATTCTGAGTACTATTGGTGGAAGGGGGCCGAGTGACTCGATCACCTGACACCTGGTTTGCTGGGACTGGTTGAGCGGTTCGTGAGATAGTGATATGCCGAAAATACATTTGAAACATAACGGTCGATTTTCGCGAAACGTGCGAGTAAGACATTACATAGCTATGGATTCCATGTCAAAACTGTTTTACCACAGCTCTATTAAGTGATAATAGTCATGACTAGACAGACATTCTGGACATACGCGTAATAGATTACTGTGTAGATATAACATCTTTACTTGCGTTATAACATAGGGAACCCGCATTAATTGGTTCTGCCAATTATACAGGCTGCCTTCGTTGTAACAAGCTGAAAATTAATCAAATCACTAAAACAATTAATATACAAGGAACTTGGGGGGGGGTAGTCTGCTGATTTATGCACTCAATTTAGTATTGTACTAAAGATGACATCTCTTTATTTATGTCTATTTGATTATACATAACATATCAACTTTTAACTTACAGTGAAAATTGTAATGGGTTTTCTACATTAAGATTTATAATACAGTAAGCGCTTTTACCTCGGATCCGAGTTTTTATATATATAAAAACGTATATAATAAAGTAAGTATAGTTACTTTGGAATTTAATGTTTACTCTACTCCATTAATGAATTACTTTATTACTCTTTATACCATTTGAGGAATGGTTTCATTTAGTAGTGCAATGTTCCAACGCTACATCACACGTGTTACTTTACAACTTATGGTTACTGAAATTACTTGTTACAACATTTATTCTTAAACTTTAGAGAATGTCATTTTAAAGTCTTTTAGTTTACAATTACTTCTATTTCAAAAGATACATATCCACGGAAGACAAGCCTCCGCGTCACCTCTTAGTTAATGGTTTTAGTCCTTGTCCTCCACGCGTGTTTCTTCGGTCCTCTCTCTGTAGTGGGTTGTCATCGGGTAGTCTTTCTGGAGAAGGTCCTCGGACTCAACTAATGTTGATTCGGATGTTACGGTGTCATGAAGTCGTCCTGTTTCTCGGTGGTATAGTAAATACAGTTGAAGTCTTCGTCTTCACATTTTACAGTTATGCGCATTACATTTGGTAATAGTACGGTTGTATCTGAATTTACATATACAACTCTAAAATAACTTTAACTATATTTCTTACTGGGAGATGTCACCTTACGCACTTAATTTTCTATCTTCCTTTTTCTGTTACACACTACATTCTCGTTATCTAACTCTTCACACGGTTATTTGAAACTAATAACCACATTTAACAAAAAAATACATATTTTGTACAGCGCTCTGCTTTGAGCTGCTTACTGGTTGAACAACGCATCATCTCTGCTCTCTAACTATGTAGGAAGGGTCAGTAAATCGCGCGGATGTTACGCGTTGCAGCGAAATAGTTCCATATTTCTCCTTTATTTAAATGGTTAAAGTTTGACTTTTTAATTATTCAGAGATATTCTTAATTACAAACGTTATTAAAGTACAATACTGTGGTCTTGTTTAATTATTTAAATAATGTCAAATTTACAAGTATTATTAGTTTGTTTAGGGGTCGGAATTCAAGTTAATTCCGGTTAGTGCATGTCTATGCAGGGTTAATTAACAAGGTTTACCCTATCTGTACACTCGTATTCCTTTTTATTTTATTATTAAAACTCTTTATTAAATATTATTATAATTTTATGATAGCGATAAAATTTAGTTTAATTGTGCGATTTTATTAAAATTTAAAAATTTCTCAGCCTTTACATTACCTATTTATTAATTACTACATTTTTTTAATTAATGAAATCGTCACATAGACATTCTCAACGCCCTTACCAAACGGAATAGTATAAATATCAACAGTTAATTAATTCAACCTGATTTTTAAATCAGTTGTTTTTTCAACTCGTTTTCCCCAACATTTACTAAAGATTAGCAGCTATCTTGTAAAAACAAGACAGCTTTCCAAAAATTGTCGGATAATATGAATTGTTGTTAAGAATTCATGAATTGTTGAGGATTTATGACTAGATTGCATACGAGGGTCATGTCGACCACTTGCGTTCAATGTTCAGCGAGTTTGTTTCCATTCTCCCTTTATTTTTCACATTTATTGTGTAAAATTCTACACTATTTCATTTGGCCCTACGTGGCATAATAGCTTTTCACCAGTGATTCTAAATTTAGTTTGGTTTACGACACGTTTTCATATTTATCACGATTATTCAACAAAAACCCGAGCATTGCGCTTCGGGAGACGCCGACACAGTTATAGTTCGCCAGTCTGCCACTGTGAGGCGTTCGCGTTTCTTGTTTCTTATATGAACTGGCTGGGTTATTTTTTATGTCTGCCGCAACCAGTGGCGTCTCGTGACTTTAAGAGGCAGGAGGGCGCGGCCTTTAGGCTTCTTAATTATTTATCAATATTGAATTTAACGCATAATAGAAATGTCGCCAATATTTGATCACATAATTAATTAATAAAATAAGAATAGTAACACGTCCAGCATGCAAAGATTATTTAAAAATTTGAACTCACTCAAATATTATGAGCTGTTGTAGAGAGGCAGCAGTTTTATTAATAAACATAACCACAAACTGTCGAAAGTGTCCACAAAAATGTTTATGCTGTTTCCACAAAAAAACTAATATACTATATTTACATTATATTATTTTTATGATAACTACACTTTAAACAGACCATTTATTTATGTACAAAGTCCATTCGCCTTTCCTTTAAATTAACGAATTTTAGCGTCAAAGTCCTTCATTTATTTAACAAGTTCCTTGTTGATAGATAACATAGCAAGGGCATTCAGTCTACCGTTTTTCATTGTATTTCTCAATAAAGTCTTTAATCTTTTCAGAGTCGAAAAGCAGCGCTCAGGTTCGGTTGTTGTCATGGGGGTAGTTATGACAATTTTCAGAAGTATCAATAGTTCTTTCAAAACTGACACAAGATTGTTTTCTTGTATAAAGTTAAGAAGTTTTAATATTATAATCATGCCGTCTGTATAATAGTTCCAATTCACTCCGGAGTTTGTTTTCTTGTAAGAAAGGTTAATGCCGAATCACTCGCTTGAATTTTTCTTCCGGAAAGTTTGTAGAAAAAGGTGGAAATAAGTCATTGGACATCACTGAAGCTAAACAGCTATTTGACGCGTGTAAGTAAATCTATCTTTTACGTGAGTTATATTGATGTCACATACTTCTCTTGCATCCTCTATTTTAGTGCTACATCGAACACTGTTGTTTCTTTTTCTTGGTTCCTCAGGGAACTCCTCATTTATTTGTGTTTTTATTTCATTTATTTTCTCCCTCTCTGCATTTCATTTTCAAAATTCCGATGTCACTTTTCCACATTACACTGTCTTTGTTCCTACTCTGTAGTTCTTGGTACAGTATGTCCACATGGGGTAGAATTCTACGGAAAAAAGTTGGCCAGAACATGAAATTTTGGTCCTGAAGAGCCCTTCTGTGACCACTTACCTCATTAACTGTGAGTCTGTTTGTATACTTTTCTTCAAGTAGTTCGAAACATTCCTCCAACTTATGTCGGGTTATTCCTCCAACGTTGACTATACGAGTGTTGTAATTCCATATTGTTATAGAAACTCTGGGTAACCTGGCTTGCACTACTTCCTCCAAAACGTCCGTTCGCAGAGATGAGTGTGAAAAAATGCTGGAATGGCAGACATATTTGATTTAAAAAAAACTTTGTTGTTTACACTTATTGCTTTTTCTAACACAAATTAAGTTCACTAGCGTAACAGTGTACAAAATATGTGAACGGATACACTTCTCTAATTTTTGGCTTTACACCTCCAATAGAACCAGGCATAACATTAGCGCCATCATAAGTCTGAGCTATTAACATTTCCTTTGATGTGTGCTGAAGAGGATTGATATTATTCATTATGCACTTTGCTACGGTTTCTGCACATTTAACTTCAGGACTGAGAAATCCCCAAAACTCCTTAAACACGTACCTAAAAACTAATACCATTTGACAGTGGTCTATCACATCAGTTGTCTGCTCACATTCGATTGTCACAAATTCAGGAGCTTGTATCTCCTTTTCTATTTCTTCCCTGCAGACACTAAGCATACAGTCCAACATATCATTCTGTATTATTTTCTATGTAGGCCTACCTTTGAATACAGTGGTCGATTCTAAATGTTCTTTTATTGCAGAATCCAGCTCCGCAGTCAAATTAATTAAGCCTTTGTATTCACACCCGGATTTGTAGACGATGCTGATTCGTCATGACCTCTTAGAGGCAACTCTAAACACTACAGAATTTGACACACGAAATCACCTGTTTTTAAATATGTCTGTTTTTGCTGGCTTGAACATTGTGGTTTTCAATGTTTTGTCTAAATTTCGAGTCCAGACTAGACAGTATGTTTCCTTTGCCTAACAAAGAAAAATCAACAACGCTATTCATGTGATTGACGGATATTTTATGCTTCTTAATTTTTTCTGTAAGATGTTTTCCTTTTACAGTCAAAAAGCAATCACCATTGTCTCTGGGAGACAATAAAATACATGAAAAACAGAACAAAGATTTCTGAACGTCGCAGCCACCCAGATCCAGTCATTTTTTTGGTATGCATTTTTCGAAAACAGTTGCCATCTGAAAACACGATTCCCACTTTTCTTATTTTCTGTTTGCATCATGCAGAATTCAGGAGTTGGCCTACCTAAAGACTTTAGTTCAATTTTTTGATCAAGAGTTAATCTTGCAAAAGTTATTGCTTCCAGCGTCTGCACCGAATTATCCATGTTGGATTAAATGTTAAAACAAGACCTAATAATTCGACAGAACAATATTTCCCTAAATTATTTGTGAAGCTATTAAAAAAAACACACAAACTCAAAACCTGAACACTAATCAAATGCCCGCACTGAATTAACCACGCCAGAGAAACTATAACTACTAAAAAGACCAAATCTCATAATGCTGTATTATCAATAGTCTGCGATTAGTTGTACTGAGTGAATGACGTCACTGTCTGCTAAACGTGGCGCGGGAGCCGGCGCGCCGAGCGACAGTGTAAATAACGCCTATAAGCTTATAAGTTCGTTCAACTTTGAATAGAGTGGGGGAATTGAGAAATGGGTGTTATGGGCGCGATTGTCAGAGCGCCGTAATGCATGCTGTTCCGAAAACATTTCTGCTATTACCTAACACAAAAACATTTTCTTGTCCGAAGTATTAAAGAAATATGTAATGACTTTCCACAAGTAGTGATAATGGGTTGTTTAATGATATGATTTAATCTGGGGGGGGCGCGCGCCTTAGCACTCTAAGAACGAGCCGCCCCTGGCCGCAAACTACCCGAGATCGTCTAGAGTATGACATCAACCATCAGTGAACTACATAACACTACATAGAAGCCCTATTAATACATAACGCTGGCAACAGAAATTTCCCTACTTCCTGACAATAAAATCTCAAATCTTGTATAGTGTTTCGTGTTGTTTAAAGAGTGAGCGAAACGAGTTCTTAGCTTTAACTAGACTGGCATTTGTCCGACTGACCGTCGATTTCGGGTATGACCCACGATAACTTTTGAATGCATTAAGGTTTTTTTGGCAGCCGCCATCTATGTCTCAATAGATTTTAACCGGCGATTAAAAATATTCGTGCTTTATAATATCGTTTAACATTTATTACAATTTTTGCAACGAAAACAAACGTGCAATGTGCATAAGCAGACATCATCGGTGACTGCGATAATTCGCCAGTCTGCCGCTGCGTAGCGCTGTGTACAGCAACAATTGGTATGACGCTTTTAATATTGTTAACAGCAGTTTGTCATATCTCTATGCACTTAGCCTTAAAGCCGAGATCGTCTAATTCATCAGTTCGTAAACCGAGACAGGCAACAACAGAGGGCCATATTTTTTTTCGTTTAGTAACTAAATTTGTAATAATTATATCGAAAGCCGTTATACAAATATTTTAACACTCTTTATGTCTACAGTTATTGTTAAGCCTTCATTTAACACATTCAACATAGGTCTAGGTTTTTATGGAACGTAGTTAATGGGATTTCGCCTAAGTTTTCAATAGCTCTGGAGGGTCCCCATGAACCCCCTCTGCAGTTACTCCGTTGCACATCAAGAACGATCAGTGAAATTGTACTGCGGCCAATTCTGTATTTGAAGGTGTAAATCGTCCATTGTTGCCGGTTGTGTCGTGTACTGATGACCTATACGCCTTTATGAATAGTGGTATACGTTGATCGCAATCTGTTTAGTTCTCGCCAACCTTCTAAAGATGCTGTTCAAGTGTCCTATTGAATCTCTTAACCATTACGTCCGACTGAGGATGGAGAGGCGTTGTCCTGGTTTTTTCAATTCCGAGTAGATGTCATAATTCTTTAAACACTCCTGCTTCGAAATTCCTCCCTTGATCCGTATGGATTTCCATAGGGGCTCCATAGAGTTGTGAACTAACTCCTTTGCCATAGTGGTAACCTCATGATTTGGAATTAATTGCGTAAGCTTCCACCCACTTAGTAAAGTAGTCACCTATAACCATGATGTACTGGTTTCCATTGTCAGTAACTGGGAAAGATCCAGTAATATCTACGGCAAATCTCTCGAATGGCAGTCCAACGCTATACTGTCTCATTTCGTAGCGATTAAACTGAACGATTACGAAAACATTATTTTTTTACTTAAAATTTAAAATAACTTATTCCTCGAGTGGGACCGACCTTCTCAACTTTGTGCTGATTTTCAAGATATTGCAATAAAAGTTCATCAATGGAAATTTTACGCACCCGAAAATAAAGAAAATCATTTTGTTCGTGTAGCGAATGGTAAAGTCCTTTAGTAGTATAAACGTGAGCGTACTAAAACACTTCCGGGTTCTGGTTCATGACGTCACAGAGGCCCTGGTCGATGGCGTCCGCGCGCTGCATGGCTAAAACACTGACGTCACTATTTTATAAACCTGTTTCATGACGTCACAGAGGCCCTGGACGTTGGTGTCCGACTGCACTGTGCCGACACAGAGGCCGTGGTAGTTGGTTTCTGCATGTCTAAAATTTGGTACACGAAAACAATGCGTAGCGGATGGGGGTACCCGGAATTCGTTGGTTATGTCACAGAGGTCCTGGACGAAGCGTCACAGAGACAATGGTAGTATGACGTGTCATCGGGTACCGTTACCCGAAATTTTTGGTGTCCGAAATTTGGTACAGGAAATATTTAAATCAACGCATGGGGGTACCCGAAATTTGAATAGGGTGAGTACGCCCTAAAACAAGTCCTGCATGTCTAAAACACTTCCGGGTTCAGGTTCATGACGTCACAGAGGATCTAGTCGCTGGTGTCCGAGTCTAAATCACTGATGTCGCTGTTTTATAAAGCTGTGTGTGTGTGTGTGTGTGTGTGTGTGTGTGTGTGTGTGTGTGTGTGTGTTTATGACGTCACTATCCATGACGACTCGGAGAGCGTGGTGTTCGAAATTTGGTACCCGAAATGTTTAAAACAACGGATGGGGGTACCAGAAATTTTTGGTGTCCGAAATTTGGTACACGAAATATTTAAATCAACGGATGGGGGTATCCAAAATTTGAAAGGTGGGTACGCCCTAAAACAAGTCCTGCATGTCTAAAACACTTTCGGGTTCAGGTTCATGACGTCACAGAGGATCTAGTCGCTGGTGTCCGAGTCTAAAACACTGATGTCACTGTTTTATAAAGCTGCGTGCGTGCGTGCGTGCAAATTTTATTGAATTATACGTTGTGTTGTTTTCACCTTAAGCACGTTTTACAGAATTCTTCTCTACCTTTAGAGGTTTCTATATGAACTGAACTTTTTTGGATCCATATAAAAATCTCTGAAGATGCAGAATAATTCACTAAAACGTGCGTCAAGTGAAAACACAATAATATAATGCAGTAAAATTTTACTTGCAGAAGTATTTATAATGTGAAGAAGTGTTCATAATTTGTGTGTGTGTGTGTGTGTGTGTGTGTGTGTGTGTGTGTGTGTGTGTGTGTGTGTGTGTGTGTGTGTGTGTGTGTGTGTGTGTGTGTGTGTGTGTGTGTGTGTGTGTGTGTGTGTGTGTGTGTGTGTGTGTGTGTGTGTGTGTGTGTGTGTGTGTGTGTGTGTGTGTGTGTGTGTGTGTGTGTGTGTGTGTGTGTGTGTGTGTGTGTTATGACGTCACTGTCCATGACGACACTGAGAGCGTGGTTTCGAAATTTGGTACTCGAAATGTTTAAAACAACGGATGGGGGTACCCGAAATTTGAAAGGTGGGTACGCCCAGGACATTTCATGACGCATTTGTTCGACTGCTGCGTGTCTAAAACACTGGGTATGACGAAACAGGAGGCGAGGCAACTGGTTCCCGACAGGTGGTGGTTTCCACAAAATAAATTATGGGCCCTCCGGGATTTGAACCCGGCACCTCCGGTATTCCAAACCGGCATGCATCCACTACACCCAGGGGCCGTTGTCGTTTAACTGTAATTATTTCTGTACTTGAGTGTTACACACAGGTTCTGTACCCTCTACTTCTCATCTCTTCCTAGCGGTCTTGAGGCGAATGAGAGTCGCTACGCTTTCTTTAACGTGGTTTCCCTATTTTAGATTCGTTATCTAATGCTGTACTATTGACTAGTACAGTGGTAGATAATGATCTACTCTCATCTCTTCCTAGCGGCCAGAGGCGAATGAGAGCCCGCTACGCTTTTTTTAACAGATTCGTAAAGCAGGCCTACTCCACGTTATTTAACGCCGTACTATTGACTAGTACAGTGGTAGATAATGATAAAGATACATTACGCAATGCTAAGCGAATGTGTAAAAGCAGTAAATATATTTTATTTATTTATTTACTTTATTTTTTATTTTTTTTTTTTTTATTTTTTTACTTTTTTTAATCGGGTGAATATGTTGTTCATACATGATGGGTATTCACATTTGCTGTACCGTAATGAGTAATTTTCACACCCATACCGGTCCTTGACGAGTTTACAGGTATATCTACTGTGCCAGTGACCCGTCTCGAAATACCAGGACTACGTTTATGAGTATTTCTACCGCGACAGTGACGTAGTCAAGTTTAGCACTCACGCACACACTACGGTACCTAATTCTACGTTTATGGGCATTTCTGCCACGTAGAATTCACACCAACACCATGATGAACATGCTCACAACCAACTATATTTTATATCGTTGCCGCAACCATTCTGCATAAAACAAAGCTTTGCGCAATGCCCAGTGTAAGGGGGGAGTGGTAACGGGTTGACGATGAGGAAAGGACATTGTATGATGTGTACAAAGGAGCTAGGAACTACAGGTGCTTGAATATCGTTTAAGTCAATCACCTCACCATGGTGATACAACTGTCGTAAGAAATAAATTTGCCTTCTCAAACCCTTTTGTATAGACAACAGGATAATCTGAAAAAATGTCTGCAACGATGCGTACCATATTCTTGTACGGTACATTACCATCGTTCCATCGTATCCTGTGATAATGTGTTTCCAACCAGTCATTGATTTTTCGAAATTGCAGGTGCAGTCGTGCACTTTCGTATGGTGGAGCGAACAAAACGATAACAAAACGTCCGGTTATGTCAACTGCAACGAACTCTTTGATTACATATTTATTTCTGTCACCGCGAAACGCTTCAAACTCGGCAATAACCGTCCTATTCAAGTTCATTTTTCCGAGTGACACGTGTTCGCATCGAGTACGTTAATTTGAAATTCCCTCTCTACTTTTCCTTCCAACACCAGTTCATCGTAAAGACGATCAAATGTTAGCTGTTGGTCGTGACGACTGCTTTCCAATCGAAAAAACGAGGGGAACAAGAAGGATGGTGGTACATAACACCCTTTGGCTACTACCTGATTAATGTACGACTTGAAGTGATCTTGATCATAAAACAAACGAACAATATATTTCTTTAGTACGGTTAATAAACAACCAAAACGCATCCACTCGGGTTCTGTGAAAACAAGTTTTTCGTTCTTACTTCCGTTAACCCGAACAAACGATTTCCCAAAGTGATGACTGATCATCACACTCTTTTTATTTTCACGGTTTTCACCTTCTTCGTACAATAACATACTGGATAGTAACTGTTCACGAAAGATCATCAAGTAATTCCACTCAGAAAAGTCAAGTAATATACTTTTTTTCCCGTTTGTAAACAAAACACCCGGTTCAGAGTTGAGTTCTTTAAACAGTCCGACGGTAACGAACTTAGAGTACGAGTTGATCGGATACGTAAGAGACAAGTAAAAGTTATACTCACGATGGCTGCTGCTGCTTCTGCTGCTACCACAGTCACCTTCCATCGTTTAAATAGACTGAGCTTGTTGCAAGCTAGAGATCGCTAATACCTATCTTTATAAATTGGTAGAGGGGAGAACAAGTTTTCATGACAAACGATGAACAGTATTCGACAATGCTGTGTACTGTACTATCCTATCGTGAATAATCAAAACGTAAGCGGTGGTTTTATCCGGAAAATTGTTACTGGATTCAAATTCTAAACGCACATCAACGGCGGACGACTTGATTGGTTCCTCTTGTCTGGAACAATCGATGACAAACAACGGTGCTTTCGTTATAAATTCATTAGGTGACAAAAGAGGGGTTCTATTGCGACGGTCATAGTATGAGTTTTGGAAACGTGTATTGTAATGGTACATATGACACACCTAACACCAACATATCACAAATGAATTGAAAGCCACTATAAATAAAATTATCTACAAAGCTGAACCTACAATTATGAATAGAGGAAGTATTATAAGCCAAAATAGGGGAATAAAATAAATAATGAATTACCAGTAAATGTACAACTGAAGAAAAGAAGACTAAACCAACGACAAGACAACATACCTAATTACCCAATAGATCAAACAGTAAGAAAGAAACAATGACAACAACATCAAGAAGTAACTTATTAAGAGTAAGGAAGGAATCAGTGCAAATAAGAAGAAAACGTAATCAGGTCAAACACCAAAGGGAGATAATATAAATGAGAATTAATTAACATATGAAAAAAAAGTATTATTATTGAAAGAAAAGATAAAAGTTAGACAAACCACATGATTTAAATCCTTAAGCTGTAACTTGACACTGACCTAAACTTATTAATCAAATACCTTCCATAACAATACAATACAAACAGAACTCAATAAAAATTAATTATAGAAAACAGAATTTACTAAAGAGAATGAGTACCAGTATGGTAATTACATAGCTAAATGATGTGTAAACATTACAATGGGACTATGTCCAAAACATTAATAACAGATTGTAAAGTGGAATTGAAATTGTAAATAACCACTGATTATCAATAATAAAGATTGTGAAAATCAACAAATTGAAATCTAGTGATAAACAATAATATACCAGTGCTATATAAGAATAAAAAATCAGGTATAATGTAGAAATTCAAAACTGACATTCAACCATTGTTGAATGACCAAATTATAACATAACCTAATCTGGCCAACTAGTTTTCAACAAAACCATAGAAAAATAAGACTAAAGTAACGTTAAACTAAAATGTGTTGTAGTATAACATAAATAGATAATATAAGGAACATTTAAGGTACAACAGATAATGTGTTAAGGAAACCTAAATGCTGAATAGATGTAATCTAATATAACCATATGCATCACATAGAATGGGTACATGAGATAGCAAAACTATCAAGTAAATTTGTAATAAAAGAGTAGGAACTCAACCAATAACACTGAATAAGGCAGAATAACGTTTAGATGAGACAATTCAAGGATTATATCCACCTAAATAACAATAATAACACAAATAATAAGTAAACCCTAGTAAACACTAGATGCAAGGAGTCAGAGTAACTTCAAACCAAAGTAACTGTCAATGTAAATGCAGAATTAACTACTGCACAGTACTAACAGTGTTATCAGAACACTGATAAGAGATAATAAAACAATAATGAGATTAATGTGAAAGAATTACAACTCACAAAAAATGTAACTTTCAAGAGTATTGAAAACTCACCAAAAAGACTATGATTAAAGTAATAAAATCAGTGATAAACAAAACTGACACTATCAGAAATGGAAATGACCAATGCATTATGCATAGGCCATAATAAAATGGCATTATCAACAACTATTATTGTGATATTATTAATAAACAATTTATGTAATAATAGGCCTAGAGTTTGAACCTAGGAAAATGGATATTTCATAACTATAAGTAAATAACCATGTGTCAAAAGTGCGTAATACAGTAATAATATGCTATCACCATGAACACACGGGATAAAAACAATATATTTAATGTATTATGTAACTTAAGAAATATTATTCATTTTTACAAAGTGCGTTTTTATCAACCCCATATCAGAACTATATGATGAGGGTATGCAAATTACTCATAATCAAAAGATAGAAATGATGGGAGTTATAATTACGATATTGTCAGTGTAATTATAGATAAGATATTTGACTTATAAGAAAAATTAATAAATTACAAGCCCTTGTGCGTGGCTGTGTAACCAGTAAACCATAGCCTCGAATCCAGCCCACTGACGGTAGTTTGAGCTTCTATTTTGACGAACAATTAGCCAATCAGAGCTCATTAAAAAGTACGAAGTGCCGAATCCCGACCAGGTAACAAAAACAGTTCATCACCAGCAATCGAGACAGACTCCGCGTTAGCAGAGCAACCATCATAACATTGAATTGAGAGCCGACAGCTGATAATGCACAACTAACCTCGAAACTTTGAGTTGAGGTTAGGTAGGACCAAACGGACAGTGAAGTCTATTTTCAAAGTGTTCTATAACGGAGTTCATGCGTATAGGCAGTGTGTAAAGTGAATTACTAAAAATTAATTAAAATATTAATTAATTAATGAAAATTAAAAAAGTGTTGTGTTAGTGGTACTTCGACCCAACAGTATACGCAAGTATCAGTGCAAATGATCATTATATTATATAACAAATTATTAATCAATTAAAAAACGCTAATAGCGGATTTGATTTATCTAAATTAAATCAAAAATAACCCGATTTCCATAAGGAAAGGGACTTTGAAAAATTACATAAACAATAATCAGTGAAAGCTTTTGCTAATGACAATTTTAACTTTCTTGATTAAAAGTAATTGTAATAGTTTAGGAGGAGACATTGAATAATCAATGAGGGAACAATGAACCCTAACAATTAATAATTTTAAGCTATTATTGTATTTTAATTGTAGAACATTAACTCAACGTCACACATGAGTGAACCCTAGTAGTAATTTAATTTGAATTACCTGTTTTTGTTCATATCCAATTTTGGAGATCATTCAGAAAAATATCACTGAATTTAATTCATAAAAATGTTGTACAAAATAAGTAATACCTTCAAGGAAGAATCAATTAATTAATCTCAAATAAGCAAGGTTACAATGAACCGTAGTTTACCTCAATTTTAAACAATGAACAATCGTTCATATTTTGAGTTATGTTAAAGCAACAACTAATAATTTTATTCTCCGCCTACTCATTATCACAGTAGTGCATTTTTTTGTTGAAGTGTATCTTGCAGACTCAAAGAACCTGCTAATTTTATAAAGCATAATAACGAAATTATTTACAATTAGACAGAGTCGATTTTCAGACGCAGTCTGACTTCCCTGAAAGTGTAATAATTTTAAGAGCCCATACTCAACTTTAATTGCTTTTTAAAAAGAAAGTGAATAACATAATTGTAATAACAATCATCCAAATTGAGTTAAATAAACGACTATTATTTCACGAATAAATTAAAGTGTTGACCGTTATTGAAAAGAATAGAATTACATACAGCTTAGGTGAGCAACAACGACGGTTGGTACCAGAAGCCAGAGCGAGAATTTGAATCTAGTGATTCTCGTCAGCAAATTTATCTCACATTATTAGCATACTACAACCGCTCGTAAGTATTGTATAAATGTTGTGCTTATGTTAATTTCAGTATAGGAATGCACCGATCGAATCACCTCAGCTAATGGCAGAAAAGTAAACGCAAACCATTCAACTACGAACTCAAGACATCGAACTAAATTATAAAAAAATCTAAATATATTTAATAACCAACTTCAAGAGTAAGTGAACAGATTTATTTATATTGGATTCAATACAAAAAAAGTTGAATTGGGTTGAATAAATCACTAAACAAAAAACTAATAATAATACCAATACTTTATAACAAAAATTTAACGAGTGATATTACAAAACGGTGAACAACGTTTGAGACGTTTAATTAGCTTAAATCTTAACCTCATTAACGGATAATATAAATACACCGTACACATTCGTCTCGTTACAACATGACGCCAACAACGTTGGGCTTATAATCTATAGGACCCAATTCGTCTCGTTACAACCTGGCGCCCAACCTGCAGGCATTAAATTAGGTAAAGAAACATCAACATAATCACGTTTGAGGTGTGAATTAGGTACAAAATATTTAACCTATCAATAAAAAATAAATAATTGACCTAATTTCCGAGGCAGCTGCAATACACACAAACTGAAAATGCAACGGAGAGCAACTTCTAAGAAACGTGCGGCGGAAGTCGAGAAGGAAATAAACATGGACGACAAGGAAGCGACACCAGTCGGAGATATAGAAGAAATATTACCTCCCACGGAACCTAACCGACCTGTACAACAAGAAGAACAACCCGAGAAGCCTACGCAGACAGGAGACGCAAACTTCCTGGAAATACTGAGAGTGATAAAGGAAATGAAGGAACACAACCATAAGAAGATGGAAGAAAATAGAAATAATAATGAATCATTAAATAAAAATATGGAATTGATTAATAAGAAAACGGAAGACAGTCAGAAAAAGACGGAAGACACATTGAAGAAAAATAATGAATTATTAACCAAAAATATAGAAGCGTTAAAGAAGATTTTCGGCCACTCCAGGCACTAGTAGGCCAATCAAAAATTCGTTTTTGAATTGATTTTATTTGATTTTAGTGTTAGTAACTCATATTTTAAATTTCTTTTTTTTATAGGTTTAGTTCTTGTCAAAATTATATTTTCTATCTTTTTTAATTTGTGTGAGATCGTTCTGATGTGTTCATCTCGACGTTTAACAATCAATTCTCGTTTTTTCTTCATCATACAAAAGTCCTGGCTGATTTATTAGTAAATTTTCATTGTTTTAAATCAGCTGACTCTTAAGCCTCAAATTTGATGTTGTACAAAAGAATTGAATTTTACATTATATTATAAATTACATTTTATTCTTATTAAATGCTAATTACATATCAAATTCCTTATTTAATTCCGCATCATTTAATACCACACATGATATATTTTATAGTATTTTTTAACTCAAAAAGTCATATTTACAGTATATTTGGTTGTAGGCCTTACCTACTTTACTTCTTTCCACACTAAATGGTTGACAATTTATGTTAGATTATAATTATCATTGAACAAGATCATTGATTGAATTATTATGGTTCGGGTTCTTTAATTCTCAGTAATTTGATGATTTGGTTAGCTAATTTGAATACTATCTTCAATTTAGGCTTTTCTTCAGACTCCAGTGTTATTACACTTGCATTTTTACTAATAATATCTTATACGTTCCTTAATTATCTTCACTAAGTGTTGTTACAGTTATTATACATGGTTAGTGATTTACATTCAACAATTTTCATTCATATTTCTTTTATGAATTTGCTAACTGCTATAATTTTTATTGTTCGACTAAGCTTTTCATCATTACTGACATCTTCAGGTCTTAAACAACGCCTGTTTAGACGTCGTTGTTTAAGACCTGAAGATGTCAGTAATGACGAAAAGCTTAGTCGAACAATAAAAATTATAGCAGTTAGCAAATTCATAAAAGAAATAGTAAGGATGGCTGCTAATTTAAACAATACGAAGAATTTTCATTCATTTAATTAATTTCATTAACTTATTTACTAATTATGATGTTGGTGAGAGGTACCATTTGCCTATTTTTTTTTTATGTTAGTTAATTACAAAGTGTACTATTATTTCAGCTTGCTAATACCCTTTCTGACATACAATTCTAATAAAATCTTAACTAAATTGCCCTTACTTAATTACAACCGTGTTTATTATTAATTGACATCATTAAAATATAATAAATATATTATATTAAAAAAATAAACTTAATCTCAAGCATTCAATGCTTTGAGTTCAGTGAACTGCTAACATAAACAAAACACATCTGTTTTTATTTAAACAGTTTATTAAAATCAATTATTATGCAGTCTTTTGCTGTTTTTAGTTTAATTTAGGGATTTACTCTCACTATTCACTATATTCCAAAATTTGATTTCTAGCCATTTTATCTAGTAATTGGGGAATAAAGAACATCACTTAAATGGGATTATTGTTTGTCATTTTTTCACAATCAAATTAAATTATCTTTGTACACTTTCCATCATATATCTAATATTTCTACTTATATTTAATTTACATAGTTTCTTTTTTTTCTACTGTATTGTACTTTCCTTTGTTATACTTTATTGGGGGTTTTGTTTTTATGTGCTTACTAGTTATATTTTTATTCGGTGGTTTTGGTTTATATACGGTTTTTTCTTAACTGCTCCTGTTCTACCTGGGTATATATACTGTACTATATAAGTTGGATTATCACTTAAGTTGGTTTTAATGAACTTAACTTCTTTTAATTTCGGATTTCATTTTACTTTTATTCTTGATTAATTATTATAATACTTCTTCTTCTTTCTTTCCCAGTTTGGTTTTTTAATAATCTATGTTCTATTCTATTTTTGCTTCTCTTTTGGTTTTATAATAAGATGGATTTTCTGTCATGCTACAGTGTGTGTGTGTGTGGGGGGAGGGGGGAGGGAGGGAGGGAGGGAGGGAGGGAGGGAGGGAGGGAGGGAGGGAGGGAGAGAGAGAGAGAGAGAGAGAGAGAGAGAGAGAGAGAGAGAGAGAGAGAGAGAGAGAGAGAGAGAGAGAGAGAGAGAGAGAAAAGATTATTTTGTATAATTATGTAAATCTATATATATATATATATATATTGTAACGTCGTGTTTATAATGTGAGGCACTTTAGCGAAACGTACACCTTTAGTCAAGCCCCAAATGTTGGGTTCGCCAATTCTGTAACGTACCGCTTAATGTGAGGTGTGCACTTGCGAAAGTGTTATTATATGCCTCACGCAGTATGCATCACATTTGAATTATACTAACTGACGTTTTAAAAGGTATAAATAAAGGATTTTGTTTATCTTGTTTTACTCAATCTAAAAGAAATCGAGAGTGTGTGATTTGGGGTCAAGGAGGTAATTTGTTCAGCCTTATACAGAAGAGAGAGTAAGTATCCTTATTGCCCCTCTGTTGTGACGATTTTTTCTGTATGTTGTGCTGAAATCTTCATTAACTATCCACTACAATAAATTATAACACGTTATAATTCAATATTAATTTTCAATAATATTGCTTTATTGATTATTGACTTTTGTCTCCAGCCACCAAAATATAGGTATCACAATTAATCTTTTTTTTTAATAAAAAACAAAAATCTCGACTTGACCGAGTAAACATAGATCTGTCTAAGGAACAAAACATATATGTTGTTATTTAACCAATATTACGCTATAATACAATACATCAGTTATTACATAATTCTTATTAATTCCCCAGGGTTCAGGGTGAAATCTTTGTGTTATGAGAGTGTCAGAAATGGCTAAATGCTACGCTTTACAAATATAAGAAATTAATAAATAATTTGGTTTAATTTTCAGATATTACGTAGTTTCCGGAACTGCCGTAAGAGAGCAGCATGTATTTGTTTACTTTTGAAATAAACATATGATACAATTAATATTTTTTTTTTGTTCTATTTCACTATTAAAAACCGAGTTTTCTTCTGGATTTATTACGAAAAATGTTTATATTACCTCGCTCCGTGTTGTCCTTACTGGGTTGAAGTTTTATTCTGTGATGAGGTACGTCTTGCGTTATTATTTCCTCTTCATTTCGAGTATTTTTTTATTTTCTACTAGAAGTAGGCCGAACTATATTGGATCCTCAGAATGTTTTCATCCACTGGTTTTTAAGGTATATCACCATTTAATTAGGATTCCTCTGGTATAATTAGTTAGTATTCACTTTGCTTATTACTCTTGCGTGAATTTCGCCTCCTCCAACGTTCAAAAAAGGTTATTTTTTTATAATTTTTGTCGCATCGGTTCTTCAACAACTCTCGTTCAGTTCAAAATTTTATTCTTATTAACAATACTTGTTATTTTCCATCACTCTTAGTAACACATAGTATTTTTATTATGTAGGCAGTTTGTGATTATTATAAATTTATATTTTATTTATGTAAAAAATAATTACTTTCCATTCCGGTTTCTTTACTAATTTAATTTACATAATATGTTTTGGTTAATTTTTTTATGACATTCTATATAAATATTTTATCATTTTATTATCATTAAATAAATTTATATATTATTTATTTAGTCTCGAATAGTGTTCATACCCGGTACTACTTCCTGTTGTCTTTTCCTTCATAGGATTATTTTAATTTTATATTATCTTTGGTAGTTACAATTTTTATGTCCTTTAAAATTAAACCCTGGGTTTTCTTACAATCTAACATAATTATTTGAAACAATATAATATTAACTTGGGTATAACAAATTGTGGTTCATACAATATAAATTACAATAAATAAATAAAATCACAAAAATCAATCAGTATTATTACATACTACTTCCATAGTTTTATCCTATCCAAAACATACAGCACAGTTTAGTAATATATTAGTTTCACTTTGGTTTTTCACCTCAATGGATACACTAGAACTCACTTCGCACTATATACCACTCGAATTGTTTATTATGTGGAGTGATATAATTAAATTTTGAGCGAGCTTTAGTTCTACCCATTTCTGACTTTCACTCTCATGACTTACTTTATTGGGACAGGGTTATGTACCATTACATAAAGCCCCCCCACTAGAACAAATTTATTTTAGTTCAACTCGTTGATAGAAATAAATTGTTGATTTGTTCAAGTCTCCTAATGGTCTTGAATTTGTTTTCATAATAGTGTTTCATTTCCGACTGATTATACACTCCCTTTATTTTATTATTGGTAATTGTTTTAATTTCGTAAGTATTATTACCCTTCACCTGGGTTATGAGGTAAGGGCCAGTATAAAGTAGCAATAGCTTCCGGGCAATACCCTCTATAGAACTGGGTAGTTGTCTATTTTTTATTAGTACTTTATCTCCCAACTGGTATGTATCCAATCTTCTCCTTTTTACCTGATCCCTTTTTTGTTGAAGTTCCACTTTATGTAACACTCTGTTGTGCATTTCCACTTGGTCGAATTCTACTCTCTCTCCTGGAGGGAAATTTATCCATGACATAATTTCTCTTGGTGGTGGTTTATCAAACATTATTTGATAAGGGCTAGTACCGATAGTGTCATGGTATGACCAATTAAGAAAAGTCTCGGCTGGTTCAATATACTGACTCCAGTTTTTATGTTCTTGATGACAGTAGGTGCGTAGAATTCTGCCAACTTCTCTTAATACACGCTCAGCAGGATTGCTACTAGGGTGGTACACGGATGTCTTGTACGTTCTTATTTGCCAATTTCTCAATTCTTCCTTCCACCTTTTCCCCCGAAATTGCGTTCCATGATCCGTTATAATCATTTCCGGTCTTCCCACTTCAGGTACGTATTTTTTTATAATTACTTCTAGAATTTTCTTGGTTGTAGCTCTACTAATAGCGTAGAGTTTTGTGTATTTTGTATAATGATCAAATAATATGATGATATATTTATATCTATGTCTTCCTCCACTTCTGGGAAAAGGTCCGCAGATATCCAAAAAAATCTTTTCAAGTTTTTTATTAGATGTTATAGTAATCATGGTGCCTGTTTTCTTCTCATTATTTACTTTTACAAGCTGACAAATGTTACAGGTTTTCACTATCTCTCTTACTCTTCTATTTATAGCTTTCACGTAACAATGTTCAGATAAAGCTTTAATAACCTTAAGTGATCCCATATGGCCATACCTTTCATGATAATCTTGAATCAATGCTACTTCTGTTGCTGCTGGTACATATATCTTCCAGACATGATCCTTGATGGTAGGACGAATAAAAAGGATCTCTTCATAAACACAAAAAAATTTCATTATTATAGGGTCATGTTGTAATATTCTTTCCTTAATTTTTGTTAATTTATTGTCACTTTGTTGATCGATTTTTATTTTATTAATTATATCTTGTAACTCCTTTGACATCTTAATTATGTGATATATTTTTCCAATGCTTTCTGGTTCTATTTCACAAGTTCCTTTTTCAAGGTTAATCCGGGATAATCGGTCTGCTATTACATTCTTCTTACCTGGAATATATTCCCAGTCTAAATTATATTCTTGAAGTATTAATGCCCATCTAGTAAGTCTGCCGTGATTAAGTTTACAATTCTTTAAAAATGAAATTGATCTGTGATCAGTTCTGATAGTCACTGGGTATCCCAAAATAAATGTTCGAAATTTTATACATGAGAACACAACACTCAGCAGTTCTTTTTCAGTTACTGTATAGTTTCTCTCACAACTGCTTAGTACTCTACTTGCAAAACTGATAACTCCATGATTTCCTTCTTCATCTTCCTGATATAGCTCACTCCCAAGGCTAATGTTACTAGCATCACAATTTATGAAAAAACGTTTATTAAAATTTGGGTGATGTAACATGATGCAGTCAAGAAATTTATTTTTTACTATCTGGAAATTATTATCTTCACTTTCTTCCCATTTCCACTTGTTTTTCTTTGAAAGTAAATATTGAAATTGAGCTGTTATTTCTGAATAACTCTGTTGAAATTTTCTATAATAGTTGCATATCCCCAAAAAGGATTGTAATTGTTTCAAGTTTCTGGGTTTGGGAAAATCTTGAATAGCCTTTACTTTTTCAGGAGATGGTTTAATTCCAGTAGCAGATAAAATGAACCCTAAAAATGGTAGTTCATGGGTGATAAACTTAGATTTATCCAGTTTTAAAGTTATATTATGTTGCAAAAGTTTATCTAACACTGTTTCCACTCGGTTACAATGCTCCTCCCAAGTACAAGACGTAATTAGTATGTCATCCACATATATTGTAGTAAAATCTAAAACTTCCTTACCCAAAATTTGGTCCATGCATTGAATGAACACAGCCACAGAATTTACCAATCCAAAAGGCAAACGCTTAAAATGATAATTTCGTCCTTCGAATATGAAAGCAACATATTGTCTGCTGTTAGGGTGTAATTCTATTTGCCAGTATCCACAGACTGCATCCCAAGTACTCATGTACTTGCATCCAAAAAATCTCTTCATAATCTCCTCAATCTCACCTGGAGACGTGCGATCGTTAATGAGCATTTTATTCAACTCCCGAGCATCGAGACATAGTCTAACTTGACCATCTTTCTTCGGTATAGCTACCAATGGGCTGGTATATGGAGAGTTACTTCTTTCAATTATGTCTTCTAATATCATTCTTTGAATTTCTTTCCTTGCTGCCTCTTTCAAAGCTTGAGCAATAGGGTATGATCGTTTATTAAAATTTACATTTTCTTTAAATTTTAGTTCACACAAGAAGTTTTTAGCTTTTCCTGGTGATTCTGAGAATACTGGTTTATATTTATTATAAATTTTTATAAGTTGTTGTTTCTGTTCTATACTAATTATTTCCGGTGCCTGCCTATTCTGAAACTCCATTATTTCTTCTATCTTCTCTTTCCAAATCTTCAATTCTGTTACTTCTATATTATTACCTAGGGTTAATCTATTATTCTCCCTAACAAAAAATGAGCTCGGACACTGAGGGGCACTTTGGCTACCAATTATCTCAGCCGTTAACTCACCATTTTCTGTGCTCAAGGTTACTATACCCCTGGCCAGATTTATAATTGCAGTGTGTCGCCGTAGCATATCACACCCTATTAACACCCTAAACGGTAGCCCTTTCGCTACTAAAAATCCCATAGGTATTCCTATTCCATTAGTGGTAACATTCAAAGACACTTGTTTTTTGATTGTTTTATTTTGTTTCCCGGTAGCACCAACAATTGTTAAATTGTTAATTGGTAAAGTAGGTATTCTCTCAGTAGTTAACTCAGTAACACGATCTAATTCTAATTGATCAATAATTGAAATATTGGCCCCTGTATCAATCATGGCCTCTGCTGACACTCCATTTAATTTTAATTGTATATAGACTATGTCATTGTTCGGTGATGACTCTTTGATTACTCTTTCTTCCATTAACTCGGATTGTATATTTTTTAGAAAATTATTTCTGATAATGGTTATTGGTTTATTCAAATTATTATTATAATTGGGTGTATGGTAAATTCTGTGCCCTGTTGTTTCTAGCAGTGACGGGCAATCACATCTTCTCACTGCTGGTACCCGTTTCCCTATTTATATCATTACCATTGGTTGCTTCAACATTTTCATTATGTTGAATGTTGTTTATCGGTATCCTTTCTTCATCCCTCTCTCTGGATCTAGGTTGATCGATGTTCATACTCCTTGATGTACCTTCGTCTCTATGATAATAATCCTGTCTGTAATTTGGTCGATTATTATTAGACCATCTTCCGCGATATCTGTTATTGAAATAACTGTTGTTAGCATGTACATAATTAACTCGGGGCCTATTTTCTCTTGGTGGTTCATTCCTCCGCTCCTCGGTATTCCCTGACCTCCATCTACTTCTCCTATAATAAGATTCCTGTTCATAATTTTCTAGCAGCGTTTCCATGCCTCCAATAGTTTTGATTTGTCCACTCAAGCGTGCACTGATGATCTTTTCTTCAAAATGATACGCCATTTTGGTCACCAGACACTCTTCAGGTATCTTAGGGTCTAAATACTTGGCGATACACACCTTCCCTAAAAAGTAAGCAGTAGGTGTTTGTCCCGCTGTTTCGGTCATACCTACCATGACAGATATCGTCCCTAATAATGTTTTGTACTGATTCTGACCAGTACTTAAGTTTGAACATAGTTTTGAAACCCTCATAATCACACACCTCATTCCTAATTGCTGTCCACCAATTATCATTGATATTTTTGAACGATTCGTCTAATAGACCTTTTATCATATTCCATCTATTCTCCTTTGATCTGTTCAAAATTTCATCTACTCTCCCTAAAAATTCAAGTGGGTTTCTGTGATAATCCCGAAAGTTTACACTTTCCTTATTGTCTGGATAAACATGATGACTGCTGCATGCAGATCTAGCACTTATTCTATCTACATCACATTGAAAATTGGTTTGTATTTGTTGCAAACTATCTAATTTCTCTGCTTGGCTATCACATTGATTTTTTACATTCTCTACAGTTTTATGAAACTCTGAAAATTTACAGTTTAGACTGCTTTTAATGCTATCTAACTGGTCATTATTTTCTTGTCGTATGGCCATTACACGAACTTGGTTATCTTGTTCTTCCTTTTCCATTCTTGCTTCAACTCCAATTTTAATTAGTTCCATCTTCTCTTCAGTTGTATCTAATCTTTGGTTAGTTTCTACTAATTTCTTCTCTGCCTCTTCCTTATATGCCTCTACTCTTTGGCTTAACGTATTATTGACCAGTTCAATTTTACCTTCTAGATTTTCTCTTAATTCTTTATTGAAATTCTCCATCTTACCCTCAATTTGTTTTAAATTCTCATTATTCTCTTCAAATTTTGCATTCATCTCTTCTCTTTGTCCTTCAACAGTTTCTTTCAGTTCATTGTATTGTTCATTCATGGTTTGTTTGATATTTCCATGAATGGTTTCTATTTTTTCATTTAGTTGTTTGACTAAACTTTCCTGAATGCTATCTATTTTCTCATTGGTCTGTCTATTTTGTTCCTCCTGTTTCTTAAAATTCTCCTTATTTTCCTCCTTGGTTTGCTTCAAGTTTTCATCTATTTTATTAAATTTTTCCTCCTGTCTCCTAAAATTTTCTTTATTTTCCTCATTGGTTCGCTTATTATCTTCCTTCTGTTCCTTAAATTGTTCTGCCATAAATTTCATCATGTCTTGCCAATTAGGTTCTTCTCTGGCTACCGCTTTGTCTAGTTGGTCCCCTTGGGCATCCTCTTCTATTATTTCCGTTTCCGTATCCATAACTACTTCGGTTTCTTCTTTATCACCTGTCTGTTGGTCCATTTCACTGTCCGTGACTAACTCTATTTCTTGTTCCTGTCCACCTTCTTCAGTCTCCTTTTCTTCTGCCTTCTTCTTCGATTTTCCTCGGGTATTAGGCATTTCTTGTTTTCTCATAACTGCCAACGATAATTAGATTTTTTGATATATATTTTTATTAAATATCAAAATTCTTTTCTAATTACCGCCCTTTTACGTTGAGCGCCAATTCTGTAACGTCCTGTTTATAATGTGAGGCACTTTAGCGAAACGTACACCTTTAGTCAAGCCCCAAATGTTGGGTTCGCCAATTCTGTAACGTACCGCTTAATGTGAGGTGTGCACTTGCGAAAGTGTTATTATATGCCTCACGCAGTATGCATCACATTTGAATTATACTAACTGACGTTTTAAAAGGTATAAATAAAGGATTTTGTTTATCTTGTTTTACTCAATCTAAAAGAAATCGAGAGTGTGTGATTTGGGGTCAAGGAGGTAATTTGTTCAGCCTTATACAGAAGAGAGAGTAAGTATCCTTATTGCCCCTCTGTTGTGACGATTTTTTCTGTATGTTGTGCTGAAATCTTCATTAACTATCCACTACAATAAATTATAACACGTTATAATTCAATATTAATTTTCAATAATATTGCTTTATTGATTATTGACTTTTGTCTCCAGCCACCAAAATATAGGTATCACAATTAATCTTTTTTTTTAATAAAAAACAAAAATCTCGACTTGACCGAGTAAACATAGATCTGTCTAAGGAACAAAACATATATGTTGTTATTTAACCAATATTACGCTATAATACAATACATCAGTTATTACATAATTCTTATTAATTCCCCAGGGTTCAGGGTGAAATCTTTGTGTTATGAGAGTGTCAGAAATGGCTAAATGCTACGCTTTACAAATATAAGAAATTAATAAATAATTTGGTTTAATTTTCAGATATTACGTAGTTTCCGGAACTGCCGTAAGAGAGCAGCATGTATTTGTTTACTTTTGAAATAAACATATGATACAATTAATATTTTTTTTTTGTTCTATTTCACTATTAAAAACCGAGTTTTCTTCTGGATTTATTACGAAAAATGTTTATATTACCTCGCTCCGTGTTGTCCTTACTGGGTTGAAGTTTTATTCTGTGATGAGGTACGTCTTGCGTTATTATTTCCTCTTCATTTCGAGTATTTTTTTATTTTCTACTAGAAGTAGGCCGAACTATATTGGATCCTCAGAATGTTTTCATCCACTGGTTTTTAAGGTATATCACCATTTAATTAGGATTCCTCTGGTATAATTAGTTAGTATTCACTTTGCTTATTACTCTTGCGTGAATTTCGCCTCCTCCAACGTTCAAAAAAGGTTATTTTTTTATAATTTTTGTCGCATCGGTTCTTCAACAACTCTCGTTCAGTTCAAAATTTTATTCTTATTAACAATACTTGTTATTTTCCATCACTCTTAGTAACACATAGTATTTTTATTATGTAGGCAGTTTGTGATTATTATAAATTTATATTTTATTTATGTAAAAAATAATTACTTTCCATTCCGGTTTCTTTACTAATTTAATTTACATAATATGTTTTGGTTAATTTTTTTATGACATTCTATATAAATATTTTATCATTTTATTATCATTAAATAAATTTATATATTATTTATTTAGTCTCGAATAGTGTTCATACCCGGTACTACTTCCTGTTGTCTTTTCCTTCATAGGATTATTTTAATTTTATATTATCTTTGGTAGTTACAATTTTTATGTCCTTTAAAATTAAACCCTGGGTTTTCTTACAATCTAACATAATTATTTGAAACAATATAATATTAACTTGGGTATAACAAATTGTGGTTCATACAATATAAATTACAATAAATAAATAAAATCACAAAAATCAATCAGTATTATTACATACTACTTCCATAGTTTTATCCTATCCAAAACATACAGCACAGTTTAGTAATATATTAGTTTCACTTTGGTTTTTCACCTCAATGGATACACTAGAACTCACTTCGCACTATATACCACTCGAATTGTTTATTATGTGGAGTGATATAATTAAATTTTGAGCGAGCTTTAGTTCTACCCATTTCTGACTTTCACTCTCATGACTTACTTTATTGGGACAGGGTTATGTACCATTACATAAAGCCCCCCCACTAGAACAAATTTATTTTAGTTCAACTCGTTGATAGAAATAAATTGTTGATTTGTTCAAGTCTCCTAATGGTCTTGAATTTGTTTTCATAATAGTGTTTCATTTCCGACTGATTATACACTCCCTTTATTTTATTATTGGTAATTGTTTTAATTTCGTAAGTATTATTACCCTTCACCTGGGTTATGAGGTAAGGGCCAGTATAAAGTAGCAATAGCTTCCGGGCAATACCCTCTATAGAACTGGGTAGTTGTCTATTTTTTATTAGTACTTTATCTCCCAACTGGTATGTATCCAATCTTCTCCTTTTTACCTGATCCCTTTTTTGTTGAAGTTCCACTTTATGTAACACTCTGTTGTGCATTTCCACTTGGTCGAATTCTACTCTCTCTCCTGGAGGGAAATTTATCCATGACATAATTTCTCTTGGTGGTGGTTTATCAAACATTATTTGATAAGGGCTAGTACCGATAGTGTCATGGTATGACCAATTAAGAAAAGTCTCGGCTGGTTCAATATACTGACTCCAGTTTTTATGTTCTTGATGACAGTAGGTGCGTAGAATTCTGCCAACTTCTCTTAATACACGCTCAGCAGGATTGCTACTAGGGTGGTACACGGATGTCTTGTACGTTCTTATTTGCCAATTTCTCAATTCTTCCTTCCACCTTTTCCCCCGAAATTGCGTTCCATGATCCGTTATAATCATTTCCGGTCTTCCCACTTCAGGTACGTATTTTTTTATAATTACTTCTAGAATTTTCTTGGTTGTAGCTCTACTAATAGCGTAGAGTTTTGTGTATTTTGTATAATGATCAAATAATATGATGATATATTTATATCTATGTCTTCCTCCACTTCTGGGAAAAGGTCCGCAGATATCCAAAAAAATCTTTTCAAGTTTTTTATTAGATGTTATAGTAATCATGGTGCCTGTTTTCTTCTCATTATTTACTTTTACAAGCTGACAAATGTTACAGGTTTTCACTATCTCTCTTACTCTTCTATTTATAGCTTTCACGTAACAATGTTCAGATAAAGCTTTAATAACCTTAAGTGATCCCATATGGCCATACCTTTCATGATAATCTTGAATCAATGCTACTTCTGTTGCTGCTGGTACATATATCTTCCAGACATGATCCTTGATGGTAGGACGAATAAAAAGGATCTCTTCATAAACACAAAAAAATTTCATTATTATAGGGTCATGTTGTAATATTCTTTCCTTAATTTTTGTTAATTTATTGTCACTTTGTTGATCGATTTTTATTTTATTAATTATATCTTGTAACTCCTTTGACATCTTAATTATGTGATATATTTTTCCAATGCTTTCTGGTTCTATTTCACAAGTTCCTTTTTCAAGGTTAATCCGGGATAATCGGTCTGCTATTACATTCTTCTTACCTGGAATATATTCCCAGTCTAAATTATATTCTTGAAGTATTAATGCCCATCTAGTAAGTCTGCCGTGATTAAGTTTACAATTCTTTAAAAATGAAATTGATCTGTGATCAGTTCTGATAGTCACTGGGTATCCCAAAATAAATGTTCGAAATTTTATACATGAGAACACAACACTCAGCAGTTCTTTTTCAGTTACTGTATAGTTTCTCTCACAACTGCTTAGTACTCTACTTGCAAAACTGATAACTCCATGATTTCCTTCTTCATCTTCCTGATATAGCTCACTCCCAAGGCTAATGTTACTAGCATCACAATTTATGAAAAAACGTTTATTAAAATTTGGGTGATGTAACATGATGCAGTCAAGAAATTTATTTTTTACTATCTGGAAATTATTATCTTCACTTTCTTCCCATTTCCACTTGTTTTTCTTTGAAAGTAAATATTGAAATTGAGCTGTTATTTCTGAATAACTCTGTTGAAATTTTCTATAATAGTTGCATATCCCCAAAAAGGATTGTAATTGTTTCAAGTTTCTGGGTTTGGGAAAATCTTGAATAGCCTTTACTTTTTCAGGAGATGGTTTAATTCCAGTAGCAGATAAAATGAACCCTAAAAATGGTAGTTCATGGGTGATAAACTTAGATTTATCCAGTTTTAAAGTTATATTATGTTGCAAAAGTTTATCTAACACTGTTTCCACTCGGTTACAATGCTCCTCCCAAGTACAAGACGTAATTAGTATGTCATCCACATATATTGTAGTAAAATCTAAAACTTCCTTACCCAAAATTTGGTCCATGCATTGAATGAACACAGCCACAGAATTTACCAATCCAAAAGGCAAACGCTTAAAATGATAATTTCGTCCTTCGAATATGAAAGCAACATATTGTCTGCTGTTAGGGTGTAATTCTATTTGCCAGTATCCACAGACTGCATCCCAAGTACTCATGTACTTGCATCCAAAAAATCTCTTCATAATCTCCTCAATCTCACCTGGAGACGTGCGATCGTTAATGAGCATTTTATTCAACTCCCGAGCATCGAGACATAGTCTAACTTGACCATCTTTCTTCGGTATAGCTACCAATGGGCTGGTATATGGAGAGTTACTTCTTTCAATTATGTCTTCTAATATCATTCTTTGAATTTCTTTCCTTGCTGCCTCTTTCAAAGCTTGAGCAATAGGGTATGATCGTTTATTAAAATTTACATTTTCTTTAAATTTTAGTTCACACAAGAAGTTTTTAGCTTTTCCTGGTGATTCTGAGAATACTGGTTTATATTTATTATAAATTTTTATAAGTTGTTGTTTCTGTTCTATACTAATTATTTCCGGTGCCTGCCTATTCTGAAACTCCATTATTTCTTCTATCTTCTCTTTCCAAATCTTCAATTCTGTTACTTCTATATTATTACCTAGGGTTAATCTATTATTCTCCCTAACAAAAAATGAGCTCGGACACTGAGGGGCACTTTGGCTACCAATTATCTCAGCCGTTAACTCACCATTTTCTGTGCTCAAGGTTACTATACCCCTGGCCAGATTTATAATTGCAGTGTGTCGCCGTAGCATATCACACCCTATTAACACCCTAAACGGTAGCCCTTTCGCTACTAAAAATCCCATAGGTATTCCTATTCCATTAGTGGTAACATTCAAAGACACTTGTTTTTTGATTGTTTTATTTTGTTTCCCGGTAGCACCAACAATTGTTAAATTGTTAATTGGTAAAGTAGGTATTCTCTCAGTAGTTAACTCAGTAACACGATCTAATTCTAATTGATCAATAATTGAAATATTGGCCCCTGTATCAATCATGGCCTCTGCTGACACTCCATTTAATTTTAATTGTATATAGACTATGTCATTGTTCGGTGATGACTCTTTGATTACTCTTTCTTCCATTAACTCGGATTGTATATTTTTTAGAAAATTATTTCTGATAATGGTTATTGGTTTATTCAAATTATTATTATAATTGGGTGTATGGTAAATTCTGTGCCCTGTTGTTTCTAGCAGTGACGGGCAATCACATCTTCTCACTGCTGGTACCCGTTTCCCTATTTATATCATTACCATTGGTTGCTTCAACATTTTCATTATGTTGAATGTTGTTTATCGGTATCCTTTCTTCATCCCTCTCTCTGGATCTAGGTTGATCGATGTTCATACTCCTTGATGTACCTTCGTCTCTATGATAATAATCCTGTCTGTAATTTGGTCGATTATTATTAGACCATCTTCCGCGATATCTGTTATTGAAATAACTGTTGTTAGCATGTACATAATTAACTCGGGGCCTATTTTCTCTTGGTGGTTCATTCCTCCGCTCCTCGGTATTCCCTGACCTCCATCTACTTCTCCTATAATAAGATTCCTGTTCATAATTTTCTAGCAGCGTTTCCATGCCTCCAATAGTTTTGATTTGTCCACTCAAGCGTGCACTGATGATCTTTTCTTCAAAATGATACGCCATTTTGGTCACCAGACACTCTTCAGGTATCTTAGGGTCTAAATACTTGGCGATACACACCTTCCCTAAAAAGTAAGCAGTAGGTGTTTGTCCCGCTGTTTCGGTCATACCTACCATGACAGATATCGTCCCTAATAATGTTTTGTACTGATTCTGACCAGTACTTAAGTTTGAACATAGTTTTGAAACCCTCATAATCACACACCTCATTCCTAATTGCTGTCCACCAATTATCATTGATATTTTTGAACGATTCGTCTAATAGACCTTTTATCATATTCCATCTATTCTCCTTTGATCTGTTCAAAATTTCATCTACTCTCCCTAAAAATTCAAGTGGGTTTCTGTGATAATCCCGAAAGTTTACACTTTCCTTATTGTCTGGATAAACATGATGACTGCTGCATGCAGATCTAGCACTTATTCTATCTACATCACATTGAAAATTGGTTTGTATTTGTTGCAAACTATCTAATTTCTCTGCTTGGCTATCACATTGATTTTTTACATTCTCTACAGTTTTATGAAACTCTGAAAATTTACAGTTTAGACTGCTTTTAATGCTATCTAACTGGTCATTATTTTCTTGTCGTATGGCCATTACACGAACTTGGTTATCTTGTTCTTCCTTTTCCATTCTTGCTTCAACTCCAATTTTAATTAGTTCCATCTTCTCTTCAGTTGTATCTAATCTTTGGTTAGTTTCTACTAATTTCTTCTCTGCCTCTTCCTTATATGCCTCTACTCTTTGGCTTAACGTATTATTGACCAGTTCAATTTTACCTTCTAGATTTTCTCTTAATTCTTTATTGAAATTCTCCATCTTACCCTCAATTTGTTTTAAATTCTCATTATTCTCTTCAAATTTTGCATTCATCTCTTCTCTTTGTCCTTCAACAGTTTCTTTCAGTTCATTGTATTGTTCATTCATGGTTTGTTTGATATTTCCATGAATGGTTTCTATTTTTTCATTTAGTTGTTTGACTAAACTTTCCTGAATGCTATCTATTTTCTCATTGGTCTGTCTATTTTGTTCCTCCTGTTTCTTAAAATTCTCCTTATTTTCCTCCTTGGTTTGCTTCAAGTTTTCATCTATTTTATTAAATTTTTCCTCCTGTCTCCTAAAATTTTCTTTATTTTCCTCATTGGTTCGCTTATTATCTTCCTTCTGTTCCTTAAATTGTTCTGCCATAAATTTCATCATGTCTTGCCAATTAGGTTCTTCTCTGGCTACCGCTTTGTCTAGTTGGTCCCCTTGGGCATCCTCTTCTATTATTTCCGTTTCCGTATCCATAACTACTTCGGTTTCTTCTTTATCACCTGTCTGTTGGTCCATTTCACTGTCCGTGACT
Source organism: Magicicada septendecula (assembly GCA_034769895.1). NCBI lineage: Eukaryota > Metazoa > Arthropoda > Insecta > Hemiptera > Cicadidae > Magicicada > Magicicada septendecula. Next base: position 26,169,994 of record CM068368.1, on the reverse strand, counting down.
AACTCTATTTCTTGTTCCTGTCCACCTTCTTCAGTCTCCTTTTCTTCTGCCTTCTTCTTCGATTTTCCTCGGGTATTAGGCATTTCTTGTTTTCTCATAACTGCCAACGATAATTAGATTTTTTGATATATATTTTTATTAAATATCAAAATTCTTTTCTAATTACCGCCCTTTTACGTTGAGCGCCAATTCTGTAACGTCCTGTTTATAATGTGAGGCACTTTAGCGAAACGTACACCTTTAGTCAAGCCCCAAATGTTGGGTTCGCCAATTCTGTAACGTACCGCTTAATGTGAGGTGTGCACTTGCGAAAGTGTTATTATATGCCTCACGCAGTATGCATCACATTTGAATTATACTAACTGACGTTTTAAAAGGTATAAATAAAGGATTTTGTTTATCTTGTTTTACTCAATCTAAAAGAAATCGAGAGTGTGTGATTTGGGGTCAAGGAGGTAATTTGTTCAGCCTTATACAGAAGAGAGAGTAAGTATCCTTATTGCCCCTCTGTTGTGACGATTTTTTCTGTATGTTGTGCTGAAATCTTCATTAACTATCCACTACAATAAATTATAACACGTTATAATTCAATATTAATTTTCAATAATATTGCTTTATTGATTATTGACTTTTGTCTCCAGCCACCAAAATATAGGTATCACAATTAATCTTTTTTTTTAATAAAAAACAAAAATCTCGACTTGACCGAGTAAACATAGATCTGTCTAAGGAACAAAACATATATGTTGTTATTTAACCAATATTACGCTATAATACAATACATCAGTTATTACATAATTCTTATTAATTCCCCAGGGTTCAGGGTGAAATCTTTGTGTTATGAGAGTGTCAGAAATGGCTAAATGCTACGCTTTACAAATATAAGAAATTAATAAATAATTTGGTTTAATTTTCAGATATTACGTAGTTTCCGGAACTGCCGTAAGAGAGCAGCATGTATTTGTTTACTTTTGAAATAAACATATGATACAATTAATATTTTTTTTTTGTTCTATTTCACTATTAAAAACCGAGTTTTCTTCTGGATTTATTACGAAAAATGTTTATATTACCTCGCTCCGTGTTGTCCTTACTGGGTTGAAGTTTTATTCTGTGATGAGGTACGTCTTGCGTTATTATTTCCTCTTCATTTCGAGTATTTTTTTATTTTCTACTAGAAGTAGGCCGAACTATATTGGATCCTCAGAATGTTTTCATCCACTGGTTTTTAAGGTATATCACCATTTAATTAGGATTCCTCTGGTATAATTAGTTAGTATTCACTTTGCTTATTACTCTTGCGTGAATTTCGCCTCCTCCAACGTTCAAAAAAGGTTATTTTTTTATAATTTTTGTCGCATCGGTTCTTCAACAACTCTCGTTCAGTTCAAAATTTTATTCTTATTAACAATACTTGTTATTTTCCATCACTCTTAGTAACACATAGTATTTTTATTATGTAGGCAGTTTGTGATTATTATAAATTTATATTTTATTTATGTAAAAAATAATTACTTTCCATTCCGGTTTCTTTACTAATTTAATTTACATAATATGTTTTGGTTAATTTTTTTATGACATTCTATATAAATATTTTATCATTTTATTATCATTAAATAAATTTATATATTATTTATTTAGTCTCGAATAGTGTTCATACCCGGTACTACTTCCTGTTGTCTTTTCCTTCATAGGATTATTTTAATTTTATATTATCTTTGGTAGTTACAATTTTTATGTCCTTTAAAATTAAACCCTGGGTTTTCTTACAATCTAACATAATTATTTGAAACAATATAATATTAACTTGGGTATAACAAATTGTGGTTCATACAATATAAATTACAATAAATAAATAAAATCACAAAAATCAATCAGTATTATTACATACTACTTCCATAGTTTTATCCTATCCAAAACATACAGCACAGTTTAGTAATATATTAGTTTCACTTTGGTTTTTCACCTCAATGGATACACTAGAACTCACTTCGCACTATATACCACTCGAATTGTTTATTATGTGGAGTGATATAATTAAATTTTGAGCGAGCTTTAGTTCTACCCATTTCTGACTTTCACTCTC